>SDVV010035486.1:0-11055 GCA_016164225.1 Gammarus roeselii
AAGATGACCGCTTGTAATTGATTGTTCGAACTCGATTCCATTGTTGTCTCTAGAAGCCTATTCTTAACAGCCGTGTTCTATCAAATGCCAGTGGGACTGAAATGTTTAAACCACTTCTGTTCAGTTTCGACATTCTTACATAAGAGGACAAGCGATCGTTGACGATTTCCTCCACCACATGGCACTAAGTCTTTGTGAATCGAAATTCAAAAGGTAATGTGTACAGCCAGAACAGCTTTAACGTTGGATCGATGCCGTGACTCCCGCCTAAACGTGAGTAATGCCGTGACTCCCGCCTAAACGAGAGTAATGCCGTGACTCCCGCCTAAACGAGAGTAATGACGTGACTCCCGCCTAAGCGAGAGCAATGACGTGACTCCCGCCTAAACGAGAGTAATGCCGTGACTCCCGCCTAAACGAGAGTAATGACGTGACTCCCGCCTAAACGAGAGTAATGACGTGACTCCCGCCTAAGCGAGAGCAATGACGTGACTCCCGCCTAAACGAGAGCAATGACGTGACTCCCGCCTAAACGAAAGTAATGCCGTGACTCCCGCCTAAACGAGAGTAATGACGTGACTCCTGCCTAAGCGAGAGCAATGACGTAACTCCCGCCTAAACGAGAGCAATGACGTGACTCCCGCCTAAACGAGAGTAATGCCGTGACTCCCGCCTAAACGAGAGTAATGCCGTGACTCCCGCCTAAACGAGAGTAGTGTCGTGACTCCCGCCTAAACGAGAGCAATGACGTGACTCTCGCCTAAACGAGAGTCATGCCGTGACTCCCGCCTAAACGAGAGTAGTGTCGTGACTCCCATCTAAACGAGGGCAATGACGTGACTCCCGCCTAAACGAGAGTAATGACGTGACTTCCGCCTAAACGAGAGTAATGACGGGACTCCCGCCTAAACGAGAGTAATGACGTGACTCCCGCCTAAACGAGAGTAATGACGGGACTCCCGCCTAAACGAGAGCAATGCCGTGGCTCCCGCCTAAACAAGAGTAATGCCGTGACTCCCGCCTAAACAAGAGTAATGACGTGACTTCCGCCTAAACAAGAGTAATGACGTGACTCCCGCCTAAACGAGAGTAATACCGTGACTCCCGCCTAAACGAGAGTAATGACAGGAGACACGCTTCGATGCGTAAACTAGCCAAGGCTATGATGTGGGAATCTTGTTCCCCTGCAGACGAGCTCATCATCGGCAGTTTTGGTGTGTAGTTGAAGCATCCTCATATGCCGAGTCATATAAGAGTTCTCCTCATTGCACACGCTTATGAGTTTCCATGAGCGAGTTGTGTCATGATGGTCATACTTTTATTAGTGTGCTCCTAATAAGGTTTGTGCTCATACTAAGGGGTGCCTAATGAAAGAGAAAAGTAAAGGAGCCAGGCGCTTACTGAGGTATGTAACATAATAAGATGGAACTGTAAGAAAGACGTGCCTTTATGAGTTCCAGACGTGACCGACGATGAATTATTCTCTTCGACGGGCTAGCGGTTGTTTCATATTTACAACGTCAGTTATGTGATGGAATGGCTCACTGACTTGTTTGTTGTGAGTCTTGGATTCTTATATCAATGTAAACTCAATCTTATGAGTATGAAATTCTGAACTCAGAACGAATATTGAAAGCTGTCTGTTGTCCAGATTTATGAATTAACTCCATAGTCAAGCATTTTCCCCCGTTCATTTACTGATTGACCTGATCAGTCAAAATAGTTGACTGGTCAGCTGTCCTAATGGCGGATCAGTGTAGGCACAAAGGTTCCTGTTTCTCTGTTGCCATCTAGGTCCTTGAGTTGTCTTCTTGCTGATATGCACAACCAACGTAGCAAGCGAGTAAATCTCTGTGCATCAAAGGAATCTCGATTGCACATCTGTTTTAAAGTCACCAATGACAGCTACAGTCATTTATTGAGTGGACCACAATGCAGCATGGATTATTATTCAAAAGCATCCCTATTACTCCGACAGATGTCATGGAAACGTTAATCTTTGAGTTCATTTTGTTAGGGAGGACCTTTATGCCAAAGACGTTCCGTGACCAGTGTTGGTCACGCGTGTAAATGACATAATATATCTAATTAACTATTGCGTACTGTGTGTACTGTCGAAAGAGATGGAAGAAGTAAAAGGGCATTACGCCAGATTAGAGTTGTTTCTTTTATTTCATTCCCTTCAATAGGTTTGAGGAACTTGTCTTCCAATATTTAATTTAACGATAATAAATGGGGTATGGATAAGAAATTAAAATCTCGTACCTCTGGCAGCTTTACGAACCCGCAATGATCAGCAACTCCCTGGCTGACAATTTACTACGTTGCAGTTTTATGCATCTCTGGAGTGGAACTTCAAATCAATTGTGATGACCTGTACTGCCGGAGTGGGTATCAAACTATGACGAATAAAAATCGCCACTGCAGGTGCCTGTTAGCTAAAAAGGTAAATCTGGAACAGTAGAACATTAACAGAAGGAAGCGACAATCTCACTTAAAGACCTGATATGGTTACGTAATCTATTTTATTGACCTAATTTCGGGATATCTCTCAATTAAAAAAATATATAAATTGCATTGAACCACAGAACTTTGACCTCAAAAGGCTGCTTCGAGCAGTGCAATTTGTATCATTGGCATCCCACACTTAAGCACACTTTATGAATAATTTTTTTCTGTCGAGAAGACCAATACGCATTGTATGAAATAAGGGTTACTTCTTTGAATGTTGTTAATCGCCAAAGAATGTTCTGATTAGAACGCTCTATTTTGCACACTCTTGAAACATATTTAATTAGAAAGTAGAGCACATAAATTACATACACATCTTCAAACCTTAGTCTAATGAACACAATGTCTTCACTTAAATCTTAACATCATTTCTGCGATGTAATATTAAAAATATTTACAAGGGCTGGCTTCTGGAGCTGAAAGACCTAATACATATGCCTAGTAGGATACATTAATATTGAAACAATATCAGCTGATCGTCTTTTCACAAACTTCAATTGGCATGCATGCTTAAGAAGACAAGTCTATCGAACATGCCTTCAAGGCGGGCAATCTATAGGTGAAAGAAAAGCCCAAAAGGGACCGATGCGCTGACTAATGGAGTGCACAAACACACGTCACTAAGGCTATGACAAGATTCTCCTCCCAACCAATCTGCATTAGTTGACGTGTATTTCCCACATTATTAGCAATACCCAAAAGTGTGTTAACTACATAACTGTTTCGCAAAGAATTACATTAAACGGGCGGGGTCACTCACACACTTTTAGGCAGAGCCAATATTCCGACATAGTTAAATCGATAAATGCGAGTGGTATTGCTGCGATCTTGGTGTGGTGTAGGCCGTTACCGTTGTGTTGGTCGTGCGGCTACCTCTCAAGTAACTTTACCGTGTTGGGGTCGTGTGTTTGAGCTGTAATAAAAGGCTTCAGTAATGTGAGTAGATTTTTGGTGCTAATTTGAAATATCCGAGTGATATTGCATCTCACGTAGCCTAAGTTCAAGGCATTTAATTTGCAAGTCAACGATCTTTAAAAAATCCCACTCTATAACACTGAACGGCTCACGGCCTTCCTTTAACCTTATTATTTATTATTTGCGTCAATGTTACACCGGAGTCCCAACGCGACTTTAACCTAATGTCTGTGAATACTTGTACAGATACCAAATTGTCTCTGCCAGTGCTGTGAGGCAGAGCCTGAAACGCAATTGTGCCACGATGTTACCCGGTCAACATATACTGATATAATAGTTATAACGCTAAAAATGAAAGAAAATCTATCAATTACACTAGCAATATTCTTCGTTCAAAAATTTTGATTCTGAAAGTCAATTTTGTACTTGTACTCTAGTTCTCATGTGGAGAAGACTGGACCAGTGAAAACTGAGGTCAAATCTAAAGCGAAGGAAGTGGGTAAATGTGTTTGTGCACTGATGAGTGTAATGAGCTGTATGGAATTGGGTATAAAAGCAAGGAGTGTGTTGTGTGGGGGTGTTCCAATTGTGTTTTACGGGTCTGAAAAGTGAAGGCGAGAGCGTAGAATGGAAATGTTTTAGAGGAATGAGTAGAGTAACACAGAGGGATTGGATCAATTATGTCGTTGCTCGAGTTAGAATGATAGGCAGTGGGAAGACAGAGTAGATTCACGTGTGATGAGATACTTTAGACTGATGTCGAGGATGAATGATGGGAGATCTATGGATAGGATGATGAAAGCGGAAGTGAGTGGGCGTAGGCCTAGTGGATGACCGAAGTTTAGATGGGCGGATGGCAAGAAGCAGGCTATAGGGAAAAGAGACATCAGGGTGGAGGTAGCGAGCCATGGATAGGCATCAGTGGAGAATGGTTGTGGATGGATCAGTTTGACGCGGCTCTGATTCGCTTGCCCGCCTTTGGCGTCTCATTGAGAAACGGGATGGTCGTGGATGAGGGAAGAAGGCTCGGCCATTATGACGCAGCAGAGCTAACAATGCAAAGATGACGGGCCTTGATGCTAACACTGACACTCTCACTCCTGACCCGAAGTGTGAATTGCGGGGGCCTGGCTGAACCTTTAGTGCTAAATAACTATATTTTGGTATGTGTGTGGGTGCATGTCAGGGGTGTGAGGTTCGTCCTGCCGTCGGAAAACCCCCTTCTGGGCAACTCAACCTTACGTCTGTATATATCTGTATCTGAAATTCAACGATAATCTATACTTATTGAATACCATTTATAAGTCAGCATCCATTACTTTGACCAACTTTGTCGTCTTGCGGATCAACTACATTTCCTTCCTTTCTGTATATTAGTTTCATTGAACCACGTGACAGAGTCGTCAAAATGCTTGCTTCTTCAGGTTACAGAATCTGTGATAGTGTCACCCAACACTAATATTCAAATTCTAAATAAGAGTGCCTCCATCAGATGCCAATAAGAGTATGCTTGTATGAAAGTTGTCATCAGCCGTCACTCCTTGGCCGCGAGAGGGAGCAGTTGCCGATCCAGGCGTTGTAGAGCGAGTAGCTGAACTCACACACCGCGGCGTTGTTCTCGAAACTCATCTCACCAACTTTGAAGTCTGGGTTGATCTCCAACTGAGGAGAAGGGCAACGATATGAGGATTTTCTTGGTGTTTACGTATTAAATGCGTAAGGAATTCAATGTATCGATGTTTCTTTTACCCAATAGATGAACTTGACCCACGTCGATGACACAAAAATATTTCAAGAATATAACTGCAATGCTGTTAACATAATGATCGTACTAAAGTTAGGTGAATAGAAGTTGAACCTTGCACCCTAACTTGGTGTAGAGGCCACCAGGAAAAGTTGATGGCCCATGTCAACATGGGGAAAGTAACGGTGTACATTATGCAGTTAAACCAAGAAAAGTAACATTGAGTAGCGATCTAAGATCACTTTATAACTTACATCTAAATAAATTAACTTTCTCATGGCAGTGATTAATCAAACAATAAATTTGGTAATACTAAATGTTACTTCGAGCGGGAGACATTTCGCAGTCTTGACGATAATAATCTGGACACTGATGCGCTTTATTAGCAAAAATGCGACAAGTTGAAACCAGGGTAGCCGCTGTCAACCGAATATGCAAAATTTCACGTGTTGTGGTGGCCACCCAATTTATGGGATGCTGTTGATAGGGAACATTGCTACACTCTTAACGAAAATCAGCAGGACCTTTAACTAAAAGTTTTACAGCACTCGCCAGGAGCCTAGGTTATTCATCTGGGTTTTAGGCCATGGTAGTGGTTTTTTCACTCGGTGGCCCACTTCTCTTTTCCTACTGATGCTCAGTGTTAATTTTCCTTTGGCGCAAACGTCAGTCTTGTCATAAACATGTTGATATCAATAAGTGCTGATGTATATGTAACGTCCGTAGTTGTTTTGTTATTTTGATATCAGCATGTTGTTTTCAGTTGCATGTGCTTCGACAAGTATCACCATTGGATCGAAACTTCTTTCGCATAAAACAGATTTTCAGCTTGAATTCACACCCTGTGACATGATTCCTTCTCATCACTTTCATAGAAAATACGTAGCATGAGCGCTGTCATGCTTCAAGATGCTCAAACTTTGTCCAAAGCTTGGTCTAACGGTCACAGGTATGACCGTTGTTATTAATGTCATTGACACGTCATGCAGGCGAAACATGAAATATTTCGAAAATGTTAAATTGTCTTACGATCATTCAAAAACTTTGATAGAAGTGGTTCTGTCGTGTCTTCTACCAGGTCATAGTGGTGAGTCCTGATGGCCTTAACAAGAATGAAAAGAAGGCAAGTCAGTAATAACATATGCACAGTGGATAACATGCTCAAGATTTCACTTAGGCAAACACTCGTAGTCCATGTCCCATTCTGTAGGTATTATTATACCCGCACCATCTGTTTCTGTTAGTTGACATAAACTAAACACAATCAACGTATAGCTCTTTTACCTCAACTTTATATAGGAAGTTGATGCAGGTTACGAGTCAATTCAAGAGTTGAGGGGAGGAAGACGAAGTTTCAAGCTTAACTAATAAAATTCTTTTTGTTACAATCTTCGTTGGCCACCTAAAACTGCACGAGTTCTCTAAAAAAAAACTTCTCTGTTCCGTTATCCAACAGGTGTTTTCGACTCTTCGAAATTTCCATCCCAGTGGCGCACCGAGGAAGAGGGACACGGTATCCGTCTTTTGAAGATGAATTTGTTCTAATACGTCAACTAAGTTTTTTGAACCCATACATTTGTTAATAATTGGCCGCCACACTCCCTCCCGGTTGGAGGCCCCCTTTCTCCTCATAATCTCGGGTGCGTCACTGCCCCAAGCCATCACCGAAGGTCGATTTTTTAGATGAGTGATTCCAGTGTTTGTTTTTCAGCAGGAGGGATGATAATCTCCGGGATGCTGCAACCAGAAACACTAATGCTTCCGATGGGTTGATTCTTCAGAGACTATTGATAATCTTGGCCACTGGCTCTACCAGCCTGTCGTCCATGGGTCTGTGAAGGGTACAATTTCCGAGCCAAGCGTGCGACGTGGTGTAGATCATCTCGCAGGACGCCATGTTGTTCTCGAAGCTCTGCTCGCCCACCTTCATGTCAGGGTTCACTGAAAGCTGAGACGTCGGTCGGAGAAAACCAGTTTGTACATCCGAAAATAGAGAGATCTATGGGCGTATTAATACAAATCTTTTCATAATGCAGTACATGAAATGTATTAGATTAGTATTGATTTTGGCGTATATACATTTATTAATAATATTGGCTAGTTTGTTTAGGTGAGTGAACTGATACTAGACTTTTCGGGTTATTTCGTCATGCTGCTGATGTTCAATGTCAAAGGATGTGCTGCAATGGCATCGCAAACGGTATAATTATGATAGAACATCATTCCAAGAAGAAGTGTAATTTAAAACAGGCCATCAAGGAAGTTCAAGTTATTGGAAAGCCACATTGTTCCTGCTCGAAAGCTGTTAAAGCACGTGTAGGCTCACCTTGAACGTGTACTTTCCCGGATCAAGGTCCGTGATATCCACCCACTGACAGTCTATGTTGTAGGCGTAGGTATCCGTGCAGCCCGGGCTGATGCCTTGGTCACCGAAACTTGCGCATTTAAAGACAGGCTCCACATCAGGCAGGCAGTTGTTGTCTTCCAGGCAGAAGGAAGCCTTGTGCCCCTCGGCTACCTTCGTGCCATTGGCGTCAATGATGTCGTAGTGTGCAAACACCTCCATGCTGTGGTAGTGCCTGCATGAAAATTTTGCCAACAATAAGAATAAATAATTTGAATAAGTTTACATCCCACTTTCGCGGAAGATTAATTGAGAAAAATCTATTGCAGGTGCCTCTGCTAAGGAAGCACTTTCTTATACCTACATATGTGCATCCAACGTCAAAAGGAATTTGTTATGCCATTTCTGGATCATTTCATCATTCACAGGAATTTACCGCACGAGAATTCTACATTAGAGTCCTTGAAAATATATTTTTCATATTTTCCCCATTAACTTCCCGTTACAGCTTCCATCACGTGTTGTTAAATGTAAGACTATTCTCATCAGCACCAGTGATAGGCCTCATCAGAGAGGAATGCTATGTCTCCACCCGATGACTCGTCAATCAGTGTTGCCTTATCGTAGAGTGTGGTCATAGCAAAGATTTTATGCCATATCCACCGAGTGGGGGCATAACCTGAGTGTTGCCATAACCCTGGTTTTGCCATACCCACGAGTATTGCCCTATTACCAAGGTTGACATATCTCCGATTCGTGACTTACCTCTTAATACAGTGTTTTCCTATCATCAAGGGTTGACCAAGCAAAGATTGATACCATATTTTGATTCCACCAGTATTTCCGATATCCTGAAGGACTCACGCAATCCTCGATTGTTACATTCTCACTGCCTGGTAAAAAATTAATAATCCCAAGAAGAAAGTCCCGGCCCTCACATGTGGCAGTGATGCCACTCCCAGTGCGACTTGGGCAGATACGGAAGGAAGGCGTCGTCGCCCTGGTTCGCGATCCTGGCGGTGAATCGGAGTAGTCTTCTGGTCTCCAAATGCCAACCGTACCCCATTTTCTGCTGGATGAAGATGAAACTAACAACAACAGGAATAAAACTCCGATAGATATTACAACGATTTAAGCAATACAAAATGACATTTGCTTCGAAACTTCCCAGGGCAGGACTGGACGAAAAAAACGCTAGACGAAAGGCCAAACAGGAAAGGCATTGAACTTCCAGGAAGCTCTCACTTCTGGAATTGTATCTCCAACTACACACTCTCACTGCTTATCGTAGACTATGTAGGCCTTTCACTTACTTCTCGAAGGCTGTGTAGGGCCCTTACCAACCACTCATACGCCATTTAGTGCTCTCACATGCTCATCGAAAGCCGTGCATAAGCCCCCTACTCTCGTCTCCATGATCATGATCGGCCCTCACCTGATTCTATATGCCCCGTAGGGCCGCCCTCGCGTACTTCTTGTAGATGTACGAGAGGGCCATGTAATCAGCTCTTCTTCCTTCACGGCAAACACCAGCTTCTCGTAGGCCGGGAAGACCCTTCTTCTACTTCAATTAGGTGGTGAAGGGCCCTCACCTGCTCCTCGTATGCCGTGTTATGCCCCCTCGTCTGCTTTTCGTAGGCCGAGTGAGCTCCTCACCTACTCATGGTAGACCTGATACTTGCCGGCGGCCGTGTATGCTCCTCACCTGTTTCTCGTTGGCTTTGTGGGGCCCTCACCTGCTTTTCGTAGGGTGTGAACGACCCTCACCTGCATCTCGTGGTCCGTGCAAGGCCTTTACCTCTTTCTCATATGCCGTGGACGCGAGGCAGTTTTCTTCCATGGCGCACTGAAGGAAGAAGAGCTGCTTATCTTCGAGGTGGACTGACCGCATCAGCTCGTGAACGTCGGGCACCAGGTCCGCCATTTCTGTGGTGTGTGGGGATGGGGAGGTAGATAAGATTAGTTAAATGATCGAGGCCGCTGGTGCAGCAGAATCAGTGTCCTTAAAGGTCCTCTTTATGGACACACAAAAAAATTATAATGAGCATCTTCAGAAAAGGGATTTAGCTTGACGGCAAGAGACGCTAAACGTACCTCTTCAAACACTCACACACATACCTTATCTTAGCCCACCAGCACGAAAGGGTCCAGTAAAGAGCTCTTACACTCGTTCCGGGTCAAGAGGAGCCGGAAGCCTGTGTTTAGACTGAGCTGGAAGCCCAGGTCAAGAGTTCATAATTTTGAACATACCACTCTGATCAGAACGTTAGATGTCTCGGTCAGTCAGTTTAATTATCATTATTTTCATTTATGGAAAATGATAGAAATTGTAACTCAGGAACCAGTCTCCTCGACACTTGACTTTTTATACGACTAAGAAGAATACATGTATTTCTTCATTCCTTTTTCCACTTTTCAAGCGTCATGCGGAACTTTGAATTCACCAAATTTCGTTATTTATCGACAAATGAACTGCAAACATTATTGAATAGATGTAGAAATGCGACAGGCCCACTCAAAACTATTTAGTACACCCTATAAATTACTAACAACAGTTCCTACACTCTAGGTAAATAAGCGTGGTGAGCCAATAAGCGTATAGTTGTAGCCTTGACCTTCATCTTAGGGAGTTTACTCACGTGGTTTGCTTCAGACGATTATTACTATTCATTTCCATAAGAAGTGAATATTTTAGGCCCTTTACATTACTGTCCCGTTATTAGGTCAACCCTATCCTACGGATGTAACGTGACTGTCCTGTACATTACCGTCACGTTATTGGGTCAACCCTATTCTACGGATTTAAAGTGACAGCCCTTTACATTACTGTCCCGTTATTAGGTCAACCCTATTCTACGGATATAAAGTGACTGCCCTTTACATTACTGTCCCGTTATTAGGTCAACCCTATTCCACGGATATATAGTGACTGCCATTATCTGCCCTTATGTAACATTGTCTTAGGGTTCGCAGCACAGTAGAAAATAGTTGTTTAGCGGCTTGCTAGAAGGTTACATGTGAGGTTCGTTTGGCAGTTGTGATCATTCCAAGGGCACTGGCCTGACGGCGGACCTTCAATGTTGGCCTTCTTCGTTTCTCTCGTTCCAAGTCCTAACATCTCGGTAAATTTCTCCAAGAGGGGGTGAGGACGCATTCTTCATCATTAATTAAAAGGATTGGTATGAAGCCAGGCTCACCAGAAATTCCGTAACATCACATTGACTTTACCTGAAAAACCTACCTCTCTCTCACGGCAACGTGCCCAAGGGAAACAGTTGTCGGTACATAGTGCATGGCTATTCTTTGGGTGAACAGGTGAACCCGAGACTGGATATTAGTAATGTAATAAGCCATCGTCACTGAGGTCGAGCTGGCTCGTGTGATATTACGAATGCTCCACTAATAGAGGAGGAGAAATGAGGGTTATTCTGGGGGTCGGGAGCTGGCTCTCGTGGGTTGGGAGGTAGAGCAGCCGATGCTGTAGCTGTGTCCTAACAGACAGTGGGAGCTATAGTTTCAACTATTGATACATAGTGATATA
>SDVV010035487.1:0-11055 GCA_016164225.1 Gammarus roeselii
TATATATCTTCCTAAACAGGCAAACTCAAATAACGGAAAATTGAATTAATAGGGCAAAAAAATCCGTTGTTGATCCAAATATATACGACTTATAAGGTAATTAGAGTGCGCTCGCTTATCTCCTTATAAGTCGTTAGATGATCAAGATTTATATGTAAATGGTAGAATTCAAGCAACTTAACGCAATATTTTATCCATTCAGGAGAGTCCATAATTTCTGATGTGCATCGAAAAGCACATCAGAAATGAGGGTAAGTCCCTATAAATTGTGATATACCCTCAAGATTTTATTTTGCCCCCAGGTCTTCAATAGATTCCCCATGCAATACCCAAGACGCGTTTCGTCATCGTTGGCTGTTCAGATGCACGTGTTAACAGTGGAATTCATTAACGTTAGATAGTACAAGCAACTTCCACGTATGTCTCTATAGATGGTAGATCCTTTACAATCCGGTCGTTCAAACTAGCAAAGAACAATAAGAAAACTTTACAATCAAAGTAAACAAATTAGTATTTTAACAGCGTCATGGGCGGTGACCCTACTCTCCACATGCTAACTTACAGAAGGCAACTGTTATCGTTGTGACGGCAGGGTCTGGCTGCAGCGGAAGAAGTAAGTAGAATCTGCCACAATGCTATTAGGTTCCAGAGTGCTGCCCTTTGGTGGCAGATATTTGTCGAAGTATATGTACACTACACATCCCGAATCCATTTGCTCCATACTTCGACTGGAGTGATGATCGATGTGATGAACATCACCCGTATTGTGTGACGTCACTAGTCTAACAACAGTGCTAGGGCTTGCAGCCAAGAGGTATATCGACGCCTTTAAGCAGAACAGAGTCGCCGTGTACATGTACCAAGTCCAGGATCAACATCGACTGGTTAGGCACATTAAGTAAATGCATTCATCTTCTTTGAATATGTGATCTGAAGCAGAAGCTATTTTTGAAGTCCTGCGGTGTCGGCTCCGAAGGTGAATCCAAATCTCTCACAGGGTGATCAGGGAACATAACCAAGAGATACGCTGATACCGGCCACTTCCAAGTCCGCATTTATTGTCTGATTTTTTCTGGGTCATCGGTTAAACAATAGAGTGGGTTAACTGCAATGGCATTGAATATGTAGTTGTCATATTACAAATTTGCCTCCCCCAGTCATCTGAAAATTCGTCGATAATAACTTGGTTGCGAGAAGCCACGATGAGCAGCTTCATCAGATCTATTCCTGATATATGGTATTCCCAGTAAAAATAATTTTTTTCGTATTATAGACATGAGGTGATGCTGATGATTTTCATATTATAATATATTAATGTTAGCGATACCGTGTACATGCAAACTGCTATTCAACTATTTGGTAATATTACAGAGTGATTGAAAGAATCAAGATATCTCAACCCTACTAATGTGTATTCCATAACACATTGAACTGCTGAACCTCCTACTCCAATCACGACCCCGCCAAATAACTATAAAACCACTCTTGCATTGTTCGAAACGTTAAATGCGTTCCAGTGCTCCGAATATACTATGCGTCTCTGCCCTTTGTATGTGCCTCTCACCCTTGCATTGTTCCCTACACCGCCATGCCTCTCTGACACTTGCATTTGTTTCCAGACCGCGTATAATCCTCAGACCCATACGTACATACATGTATGTCACCCAAACCGTACAGTTGGAGGATAGTATGAGCATTAGCGTGATAATATCGGCCGAACAGTTTATTTGTATGTCTCTTAGCCCGCGTCAAAGTGAGAAGCTTGCTCATTATTTCCCGTATTCTGAATGTGTTGAAATAATCCCACCCTTCACGCACTCACCTCATAAATGTCCTATTGTACACGAATCTGTTTTCTCATCTTCTGATCAACGTGTTAACCTGAGTCTCTGTTGAATGTTTGCCGAATCAGGTTGAATCCCGTCATGTTTTAGCTCCATAGTTGACCGTGTCTTTGAATGGTTCGAGCTCAATAAAATTTATCCGTTGGAAAAAGGCTCCAAAAGTCAATACTGACTTGACTTAGTTGCGGGGGTTCAATTTGAAACCTTTTATTTCCCGTTTGTGTAAACAACTGCAGGCTCTTGAGTCATTTCTTTGACACCGAATTTAAGTTGTATTTGTTTTGTTTTTCTTCAAAGAAAGATATTAGGTTTGGAAACACCGGCTAAACTGAATAAATTCATAATATCCAATGGGTGTATTCGAGATGAACCGTCGTTCAAGAGGGTGCGAGCTCTGATGTCCCATCCGACAGCTGGTGCATGCTCTAACCGACGGTTGTTTGCTGTATCACGAATACGAAGCATTGATTTACCTTCCTGAACAGCTGGTGCAGGTCGGGCAACCTCATAATGAACTCAACTATCGTTTACTTCGTGCTTAAGCGTTGGTACAAACCTGACTTAAAAACTCATCGTCAACCCCGGTTAGTTCATCAAGTGATTTCAAGAGCGTCTGAGATGCACCATCTTCAGGGATGGTTCATGCCAGGATCAATACTATCATGGGCAGTTGACCAGTTACAAACAGCAGGTCTGCAGCTGGTTGTTGTGTATCCTGTATATCGGACTTTTGATTTTTGTTTAAATTTTCTGCAACCTAAGCAACTGTTTGTAAGCCATTTTCAAGGTACCTTATTCCTTATTTTTCCCTATTGCTGAATATTGGGGAGGGGGATGTCCACATGCCTATTTATGCAGCGATATTCGGCGCTTAAGATGTGGCAAGCTTCCAGAAAGCACCTCTGGGATACAGTTTGTCATCTTTTACAGCACCATCATGTCATCCCATACAAACTGATGGTAAGTGGCAAAAGTGTGTTGGTAGAGATGGGACGTATCTTGACCTCTCCTCATGCTGCTCCTATGTTCGTGATACATGTTCGAACTTCTTGTCTTGTTTCGACTATGCACTGGGCGTGACAGTCTCTACAATTAATTTAATAGATTACTTTGTTGTTTTCTTCTTTACTGCGGTCATCTTTCAGCTTGGACCACATTGGCTGCAAGTTGTTGGATGATTCCTGACCTAATCTTACATTATAGCGCTACAACATTCTCTGTGCCCTTCCTGCTGTACCTCGTGTGTGTAGAGCCGCGATGAATTTAACGGGATAGTTTTATTTTCTAATGTTATTATCATTTCAATATCGCACTTGACTGTATTTCTTAGTACAAGCGCAAGAGTACCTATTTTTCTTCATGTCGTTTTCTATATTTTGTTTTTCCTTCCCGGTTTGTTGAAAGCTGCAACACAACTTGGTCGCTCTGTGCGTCAGAGATACGCTAGCTTTATACGCGACGTTGGGTTGTAGCGCCGAAAATGTAGACATCTTGCTTATTCGTTGGTTCACGGTGTACACTGAACTGGAAACCACCAAATGGCGTAACTGTTTAATATTTAGGTCAAGGAACGGAAGTTTTCACGCCGATTCCTTTTCAATAGTGAATTTTATTGCAGGATTTAGGCGGTTGTTGAAGGCGTGGAAGGTTTCAACTTCAGCTTTTGACAGAGCAGTTACAATGTCTTCGACGTATCGGAACCAAAATACCCTCCTTCAAAAGCACTCGATTCCAAGTGCACCTTCGTGTCCAGGGACACCCTCCTTCAAAAGCACTCCGTTCTAAGTACACCTTCTCGTCCAGAACACTCTCCTTCAAAAGCACTCCATTCCAAGTACACCTTCGTGCCCAAGGACACCCTCCTTTAAAAGCACTCCGTTCCAAGTACACCTTCTCTTTTTAGGAACACCCTCCTTCAAAAGCACTCCATTCCAAGTACACCTTCTTGTCCAGGGACACCCTCCTTCAAAAGCACTCTATTCCATGTACACCTTCTTGTTCAGGGACACCTTTCTTCAAAAGCACTCCATTCCAAGTACACCTTCTCGTCCAGGAGCACCCTCCTTCAAAAGCACTCCATTCCAAGTACACCTTCTTGTCCAGAGACAACCTCCTTCAAAAGCATTCCATTCCAAGTACACCATCTTGTCCAGAGACACCCTCCTTCAAAAGCACTCCATTCTAAGTACACCTTCTTGTCCAGGGACACCCTTCTTCAAAAGCACTCAATTCCAAGTACACCTTCTTGTATAGGGACACCCTTCTTCAAAAGCACTCAATTCCAGGTACACCTTCTCGTCCAAGAGCACCCCTTTTAAAAGCACTCCATTCCAAGTACACATTCTCGTCCAGAACACCCTCCTTCAAAAGCACTCAATTCCAGGTACACCTTCTCGTCCAAGAGCTCTCCTTCAAAAGCACTCCATTCCAAGTACACCTTCTCGTCCAGAACACCCTCCTTCAAAAGCACTCAATTCCAGGTACACCTTCTCGTCCAAGAGCACCCTCCTTCAAAAGCACTTCATTCCAATCATTCTCATCCGAGCACACCTTCCAGAGCACTCATTGCCAAGTATACCTCTCTCCAAAGCACACCTTGCAAAGCATATCGTACCAAGCACACCCTCCCAATTTCCCCCTCTAAACGACTCTTAAGCCTCTTAGACTCTTTGCTCACCTGCAGGATCGTCGTCCATCTCCAGATCCCTGCCGGATCCGTGTCATGCATCAGCAGCCAGTAGAGGGCCGCAGGAGACTCGTTCACAAGGGGCAGACTTGTATCACAGGGTGAGTGAGGGTAGGCGGCGCCTGTACTCCGCTCCCTCATCTCATTACCCTCACCTGCGGCTAGAGGCAGATCAACGCCATGACTCTTAACAGCGAACATTTGCTCACCTGCGCGACTGCTGCTCTTTAACGCACTGCAGTGACGCGTAGAAGAGAGCAGAGGTGTTAGGAGCAAGCTATAGTGTTTAAAGCGTGCACTGGCGTTAGAAGCAACACGTGTGTTATGTGCTAACACTGGCTTTAGAAGCAGCACGTGTGTTATGTGCTAACACTGGCTTTAGAAGCAGCACGTGTGTTATGTGCTAACACTGGCGTTAAAAGCAGCACGTGTGTTATGTGCTAACACTGGCGTTAGAAGCAGCACGTGTGTTATGTGCTAACACTGGCGTTAGAAGCCACACGTGTTAGGTGCTAACACTAGTGTTAGGTGATAAGACTGGTGTTAGGTGCTAACACTGGTGTTAGGTGCAAACACTGGTGTTAGGAGCAAGCACTGGTGTTAGGAGCGAGCACTGGTGTTTAAAGCGAGCACTGGTGTTACAAACAAGCATTAATGTTAGACGGAAGCATTAGTGTTAGACGAAACGCTGGTGTTAGAAACGAGCACTGGTGTTAGGTGCGAGCCTGGTGTTAGAAACAAAGACTGGTGTTAAATGTGAACACTTGTGTTTTAGAGCGAACACTGGTGTTAGAAGAGAGAACTGGTGTCAGGCGCGAACACGGGTGTTAGGATCGAGCACTGGGATCAAGTTCGAGCACTGGTGTTAGATGTGAACACTGGGGTTAGGTGCGATCACTAGTGTTAGGATCAAACACTGTTATTAGGACACACAAGGATTAGGATCAAACACTGTTAGAAACGAACACAGGTGTTAGAAGGGTTCCTACTGTTAGACGAAAGCACTGGTGTTAAGAGCGACTACTGGTGGCAGAATCAAGTACTAATGTTAGAAACGAGAACTGGTGTGAGTAGGGTTCCTGGTGTTTGAGGCGAGCAGCAGTGTTGGGAGAGGGCACTGGTGTTGCACTTAAACACTATTGTTAGAAGCAAGCTCTGGTGTTGGACGCAAACACTGGTGTTAGACGCGAGCACAGGTACAAGGAGCGAGCACTGATGCTATGAGCTAACACATGTGTTATGAGGGGTTCTGGTGTTTGTCGCGAACACTGGAGTTTGGCGCAAGCCCAGGTGTTAGAAGCAAGCCCAGGTGTTAGAAGCAAACACTGGTGTTAGAAGCAAACACTGGTGTTAGAAGCAAACACTGGTGTTAGAAGCAAGCCCAGGTGTTAGAAGCAAACACTGGTGTTTGAAGCAAACACTGGTGTTAGAAGCAAACACTGGTGTTAGAAGCAAGCCCAGGTGTTAGAAGCAAGCCCAGGTGTTAGAAGCAAACACTGGTGTTAGAAGCAAACACTGGTGTTAGAAACAAACACTGGTGTTAGAAGCAAACACTGGTGTTATAGTCAAACAAGGATGTTAGGAGAGAACTCTGGTAGTAGGAGCGAGCAATTTTGTCATGAGCGTGCGCTGGTGTTAGGAGCGAGCATTGGTGTTAAAAACAAGCACTGGCGTTAGGAGCAAGCACTGGTATTAGGAGCAAGCATTGGTGTCAATAACAAGCACTGGTGATAGGAGCGAGCACTGCTATTAAAAACAAGCACTGGTGTTAGGAGCAAGCATTGGTGTTAATAACAAGCACTGGTGATAGGAGCGAGCACTGCTATTAAAAACAAGCACTGGTGTTAGGAGCAAACACTGGTGTTAGGAGCGAGCAGTGGTGTTAGGAGCAAGCACTGGTGTTAGGAGCGAGCACTGGTGTTAGGAGCAAGCACTGGCGTTAGGAGCAAACACTGGTGTTAGGGAGCAAGCACTGGTGTTAAGAGCGAGCACTGGTGTTAGGAGCAAGCACTGGTGTTAGGAGCGAGCACTGGTGTTAGGAGCAAGCACTGGTGTTAGGAGTAAGCACTGGTGTTAGGAGCGAGCATTGGTGTTAAAAGCAAGCACTGGTTTTAGGAGCAAGCACTGGTGTTAGGAGCGAGCATTGGTGTTAGGAGAAAGCACTGGTGTTAAGAGCAAGCACTGGTGTTAGGAGCAAGCACTGGTGTTAGGAGCGAGCAGTGGTGTTAGGAGGAAGCAATGATGTTAGGAGCAATCACGTGTTAGGAGCAAGCACTGGTGTTAGGAGCGAGCCCTGGTGTTAGGAGCAAACACTGGTGTTAGGAGCAAGCACTGGTGTTAAGAGCGAGCACTGGTGTTTGGAGTGAGCACTGGAGTTAGGAACGAGCACTGGTGTTAGGAGCAAGCACTGGTGTTAGGAGCGAGCACTGGTGTTAGGAGCAAGCACTGGTGTTAGGAGCAAACACTGGTGTTAGGAGCGAGCACTGGTGTTGGGAGCGAGCACTGGAGTTAGGAGCGAGCACTGGTTTTAGGAGCAAGCACTGGTGTTAGGAGCGAGCACTGGTGTAAGGAGCGAGCGCTGCGCCGTTAGTTGCGATCACTACCGCAACACTCCCCATTCACATACAGCTACTGGAGTGGCCATTGCAGTATCTTTTTATGCATGGTCAACTTCGTGGAACCGAAGAAGAGTGCATCAATCCAAGATAAAGGTAACTGCTAGATGCTCTAAAAGAAATTTTCATTAACCCGGGAATTAATATGTTTAGGGTATGTATTTATATATAATTTGGACATGACGTGTTGAAACCTGTTACATAAGAAAAAACACACTCGTGACGACGAACATGAATGAAATAAATACCTCAAGGAATGAATGAAAGAGAGTCTGATAAAACAGTTGGTAATGCAGGAAAGAATGCAACGTGAGATAACAGGGGACAATGAGTCAATGAAGAAGAGGATGAATACGTTGACGAAATAAGACAGTATGCTTCCTCAAATCGAGGATGTATGCATTGACGAAATAAGACAGTATGCTTCCTCCAACCGAGGATGAATGTGTTGACGAAACGAGACTGTATGCTTCATATAATGGCATTGAAAGTTAAATTCCTATGGTAAATATTATTCTATCATTTATAAACGGTTGACGAAGTAATTTCTATCTGGAAAGAGGGGATGTGGTATGTTCATTTGTTTAATGAGAAAAAAGTTGTATTGTACATTCTATATCCATCTACATAAGACGAAGCAATCTAATACGACGTGATTCAGATATTAATGATAAGAAGAAAGCAACAGAAAGATCTATCGGTTACAAGGAGCTACAAGGAACTCGGGATCTCTGCCCATTCTTCCACTTGCATGCAATGAAGGGAATCTCCCGGTGTTCTCCCGAGAAGTACTTGCCGTGTACAACTCTCTCAACTCACTCGGGCCACAACGAGGCTTTTGGGCTGCAGAGCATCCCCTCGGTTTTGTTACCATCATGGGATCTCTATCTCCCCCCCCCCACCCTATTATTAAAAAGGTGAGGAGCAGTGTGGCGAGAGGCCCTAGACTTGGCTGTCCCTGCCCTACCAGATACTGGTGTATTAAAACAGAGCACTCTCTCGTTCTACTGCGATGACGCTTTGTTCTCTGTATCGTGAAGCGACAGCTTTGCCTCTCTTACCAAGGGCAGGTGACCAGCTTTTCTAGGGTGGGCGCAGAGCCTGAAAAAAATCTAGATCCACTGTCTGATCTGTCTACTGTGCTGTGTGTAGTGTGGTGGTCGTAGCTATGGATGCTGACTTTTCCGAGACTGCACAGGGCGAGCCCTGTTTGACCGCCGTGCCCTGCACGGGGCTGTGTCTTCCTTAGTCATTGCGCCCAAGGCTATCTCCTTACCATCTCAGCGACAGGTTTACGGAAGCGAGTGGAGTTGTTGAGGGCTACGCAGCGCAAGCCCTGTCAGCCTGCCGTGTTCGGCAAGGCCGCTGCCCATCCCCCTAGCTCCCCAAACTGTCTACTAACTTGGCAGTGTGGCTTGTAGTTGAGATCGTGGAGGATCCGGTCCAGTCTACACTTGAACGTGTCCACCTATCCGCTCTCGATCACTGTTAGCGGAAGTCTATTCCAGACATTGACGATTCTCTAGGTCATCGGGTCACCGCAGGGTCGGGTGATGAATTTCTTTGGTTGTAGTTTCAGCCCATGGTTCCAGTTAGGGTTGTTATTTAACGTAAAGAGGATTTTGTGCTCTATGTTGTTGAAACCCTTCAGGATTTTGAAGGTCTCGATGAGTGGCTCTCGAAGTCTTCGCTTCTCCAGGGTGAAGAGTTTTACTTCTCTTAGTCTTCTCTGGTACAATTTTTGCCTAATGGATGTGATCATTTTTGTTGCCCTAGCCCGAACCCTTTTCAGTCTTCCAATGTCTTGGAAGAGGGTAGGGGACCAGAATTGGACAGCATGTTCTAGTAGTGGTCTGACTAGGGTGTTGTACAAGGTTAGAATAATTTATTTGTCTCTATAATTGAACTGCCTCCCAATGTATCCGAGGAATTTGTTTGCCTTTTTTTCTACTTCTATGCACTGCCTGGAGAACTTCAGGTTCGCGCTAGGTCTTTTTCTAAGTTGGGGGTCGGGATCTGGCTACCCAATGAGGAGTAGTTTGCAGATCCGTTTGCTCAATCGATGTGCAAGACGGTGCACTTGTCCGTGTTGAATGGCACTTGCAATGTCTCGGATCACTCCTGATTTTGCCAAGGTCATGATGCAGGTGCTCGACAGCTGTGGGGTTTGCTGCGTTGGCTCCAATTTTATTGTCATCAGCAAATTTAAATATTTTGCTAACGAGGCCTGTATCTAGGTCGTTGATATAGATGACGAACAATAGTGGGCCCAGGACTGATCCTTGAGGGACTCCGCTTTTCACTGGAGCCCAACATGAGCATTCGCCGTTGATCACCACTCGCTGCCTCCTGCCTGACAGCCAGTGCCCAATCCATTCCGAGATTCTGCCCACGACTCCAAGAGCTCTCACTTTGGTGAGAAGTCTCTTGTGAGGGACCTCGGTTAGGACTCATTTCACTCCCAGTAATGAGGTTAGGACACAAAGACAGCGAATCCCACCGACTAGTGTTCAGCGGTTAAGGCATTGTCATGCCCATGTGTACATAATGTCATGTCCGTGCCTATGTTCATGTGTATAGAAAATATAGTGTCCATTTATATAACGAACTAAACAATGTTCTAAACTCGATGGTCAGATAAATAGTACGAAGTAAACGCAGCCTGAACTAGGTATACGATGACACAAAAGGTTCATGCGCTCAGATATGACGTCATGGTCAGCAGGGACCAATCCGCCATAGAGCGACAGCGGTTTGGTCACCGCAATCTGATTATCCAGGCTCGTCGGTCATGCTGAGGCGGGCCTATGGAAAGGTTGTGCTAAATTATGCAGCCATGTGAGTACTTTGTATGTATGTAACCATGTGCGTGGCACTTTGTATGTATGTAACCATGTGCATGGCACTTTGTATGTATGTAACCATGTGCGTGGCACTTGTATGTATGTAACCATGTGCGTGGCACTTTGTATGTTTGTAACCATGTGCGTGACACTTTGTATGTGTGTAACCATGTGCGTAGCACTTTGTATGAATGTAACCACGTGCGTAGCACTTTGTATGAATGTAACCATGTGCGTGGCACTTTGTATGTACGTAACCATGTGCGTAGCACTTCGTATGAATGTAGCCATGTGCGGGCACTTTGTATGTATGTAACCATGTGCGTGGCACTTTGTATGTATGTAACCATGTGCGTAGCACTTTGTATGAATGTAACCATGTGCGTGGCACTTTGTATGTATGTAACCATGTGCGTGGCACTTTGTATGTATGTAACCATGTGCGTAGCACTTTGTATGAATGTAACCATGTGCGTGGCACTTTGTATGTATGTAACCATGTGCGTGGCACTTTGTATGTATGTAACCATGTGCAAAGCACTTTGAATGAATGTAACCATGTGCGTGGCACTTTGTGTGTATGTAACCATGTGCGTGGCACTGTGTATGTATGTAACCATGTGCGTGGCAATTTGTATGAATGTAACCATGTGCATGGCACTTTGTATGTATGTAACCATGTGCGTGGCACTTGAAAGTATGTAACCATGTGCTTAGCACTTTGTATGTATGTAACCATGTGCGTGGCACTTTGTATGTATATAACCACGTGCGTAGCACTTTGTATGAATGTAACCATGTGCGTGGCACTTTGTTTGTTTGTAACCATGTGCATGGACTGGATGAGCATCGGCAGTATCGTCTGGACTGGATGAGCATCGGCAGTATCGTCTGGACTGGATGAGCATCGGCAGTATCGTCTGGACTGGATGAGCATCGACAGTATCGTCTGGACTGGATGAGCATCGACAGTATCGTCTGGACTGGATGAGCATCGGCAGTATCGTCTGGACTGGATGAGCATCGACAGTATCGTCTGGACTGGATGAGCATCGACAGTATCGTCT
>SDVV010035489.1:0-11055 GCA_016164225.1 Gammarus roeselii
AGTTCATCGTGCTCGCAACACGCCAGTTCATCGCGCTCGCTTCACCCCTGTTCATCGCGTTTGCTACACGCCAGTTCATCGCGCTTGCTAAACGCCAGGTCATTGCGCTTGCTACACGCCAGTTCATCGTGCTCGCAACACGCCAGTTCATCGTGCTCGCAACACGCCAGTTCATCGCGCTCGCTTCACCCCTGTTCATCGCGTTTGCTACACGCCAGTTCATCGCGCTTGCTAAACGCCAGGTCATTGCGCTTGCTACACGCCAGTTCATCGTGCTCGCAACACGCCAGTTCATCGTGCTCGCAACACGCCAGTTCATCGCGCTCGCTTCACCCCTGTTCATCGCGTTTGCTACACGTCAGTTCATCGCGCTTGCTAAACGCCAGTTCATCGCGTTCGCTAAACGCCAGTTTGTTTCGCTCGCAATATGCCAGTTCACCGTGGTCGCTACACACTAGCTCGTCGCGCTCGCTACAGGCTAGTACATCGCGCTCGCTACACGCCAGTTATAGCGCTCGCTACACGCCAGTTCATCCCGCTCGCTACACGCCAGTTCACCGTGCTCGCTACACGCATAATTGAAAAGAAAAATATACATTCTTCAAAACGGATCATACTGCAAGTCGGAGCTAAGAACCTGTCGCAGGCGGAAGTGACATGGAAAAGGTATGAAACCGTGCTAAACAATATCAAAGATTCACACGCGAACATCCATGTCACAGGCATGCTGCCCCATCCGAACCAAAGCAGATACAAGTTGGGCCAGATGATTTCTCTTACCAATCGCCAAGCAACTTTCTGCAAAGCACAGAAAATCCCATTCTCTGATCATTGGGGAACGATGATTGACCCAAAGTGCTATAACTTTATGGAATCACCAACAAGGCTCGCATAAACACTTATGGACTTGATACAATCGAAAGCATCCTTATAAACATCGACGCTGGTCCTGTTACCGGAAATAAGTCAAAAAACGTCCTCGATTCCATACCCACAATTCCGCCAGCTGTGTCCGACGAAATGACCCAACGACCTCCGCCCGTTTCAACACTAGATACACAACAAACACAAGAGCCCAACAAACCATCACCGCAGGTCCTAGCAAAAAAGTCATAAATCCAGTCCGAGTTAGAGGCAGTAGTCGCTGCTCTGCTAGTACAACCCGTGTAGACGAAGACGAAAGTCTTGGCTTCGACACAAAATCTCAGAGTAGAAGCAAAATAAGTCAAGCAAATCAAGTCAATGTGACTAACGGTACTCTCAAATATTATTATGTGAACGTTAGAAGTCTTCGAGATTTAATCGGAGAATTTGGTATCATTGCAATGAATGAAAGTATCAATATCATAGCGATTGAGCACCTGGTATTATTTAGATGAATTTACTCTCCCCGGTTACTCACTATTTCACAAAGATAGACAAGGTTAAGAGGGCGGAGGGCTGTTATTTCTCGTGAAAAACACTCTGCATATATTTGAAGTCACTATTCCAAATAGTAGACACCACTTAGTATCAATCGGAGTAGTCGGTAAACATATAAAATGTCAAATCACTCTCGTCTATCGTCCCCCAAAATGCAAGGTTACAGAGGATATCGATCTTTGCAACACCCTCGTCGTTGTCGTCACAACACAACACAGTATTGTGCTTGGAGACTTCAATATCCCTGACATTGATTGGGAATCAGACGAATACACTGCCACCGGCCAACGTCTGATTGATTTTGCAGGCGATAAGTTCATGACCCCAATGATGTGGAAACCTACAAGAGGTAGCCATATTCTTGATCTCATATTTAGTGTAAGCAACTCTCATGTCACGAACGTTTAAGTGGGTAAACACTCGGAACTAGATACCATAACTGTATTTGTTTTTTGATAGAGCTCGAGTTGAAAATGTCAACAAGCTAACGTTGATGGCTTAAGAGAGTCAATGGCGTCAACAACTATAAGCCTCGGACAAGATGTGAATCAATCGCTTAACAATTTCTTGCGTGCACTTTCAAATATTGAATATGAGCATATCCCGCGCATAAACAGGCGCAACTTCAGTGACGAAAAAAAGCCAAGCCCTCGATATAACAGGAACACCCACATGACGATGCAGCAAAAAATAAATACAACATCGGCAAAAAAAATCTAAAGAGTCCAGAAACGTAAGAACGATGTTGGTGAGCTAGAAACGGACGACACCAAAATGAGTGCCCTACTTGATGAATACTTTTGTTCTGTATTCACGTTAGAAAATCAGGATATTCCTGATCCTGAGGATATCATAGCGGAAAGACAAATTGGAGCTCTCAGCACAGTGAACTTTTTCCCCGCCAAAGTTATTATATATATATAGATAAATTGAAAGTCACTAAATCTCCAGGTCCAGACCAAGTCCATCCTAAAATTCTAAAAGAGACTAGAAACGAAATCGCTGAAGATTTATCGAACATTTTCACCCAATCTCTCACAAATGGCACCTGCCCCTCTAAATGGAAAGAGGCCAATGTTACCCCAAATTAAAAAAAAGGGACAAAAAGTGTCTCGGAAACTACCGTCCGATTAGTCTTACTCCAGTCATTGGCATATTGATGGAAAGTTTGATAACGGATGAAATAAAAGAATTCTTAGAATCAAACAAATTGATTGGCGACTCTCAGCATGGCTTCAGACACAACACTTTCTGTCTTACGAATCTGCTACTTTTTTCATGAATACAATTGAAATCCACTACACAAAATCTCCAATCGATATCATTTACCTTGACTTTCAAAAGGCTTTTGATGAAGTCCTCCACAAGTGCCTAGTTAGTAGCTTAACAATTGGATAAAATGCTGGCTCACGGACAGACGGCAGTGAGTTGTACTTAATGGAGCTCCCTCCCCCTGGGGTAATTTTTTAAGCGGTGTGCCTCAAGGATCCGTGTTAGGTCCAGTTCTCTTTATAATATTCATTAACGATCTCGATAGGAACGTACTCTCAAACATTAGCAAATTTGCAGACGATACTAGGATAGGAGGAAAAGGGCAAACTGAATTAGAGTGTCAGCAGGTATAACTAGATTTGAACAAAATTGTTGATTGGTCAGAAAATTGGCTAATGAAATTTAATGTAGACAAATGTAAAGTTATGCACATAGGTCCTCATAACCTCCAACACGAATATTCCATGTCCGGAAAAAGACTCATATAGGTATGATATCTCGCACAAACTCGTACAAAAACCCGGACCATATTATCAAGCTATTCAATACATTTGTTAGACCACATCTCGAGTATTCCGTTCAATTCTGGTCTCCATATCTTAGAAAAGATCTTAATAAATAAGAAAAGGTTCAGCATAGGGCTACCAAAATGCGGAATTAATCGTACGAAGACAGGCAATGTGAACTCAATCTTTATTCGCTAGAGAAACGTTGAGTCAGAGGCGACATGATAGAAGTGTGGAAGAATAAGAAGGGTAAGGAAAACTTAAGATACAAACTGAGTGACTGGGAACAGAGGATACAAAATCGTTGGGAAACGTTTTTCCCTCGATATCACGCGCAATTTCTTCACATATACAGTTGTCGAAGAATGGAACGAACTACCAGCGGAGGTTGTAAACAGCAATACAACCAAAACGTTCAAGTCGAGGCTCGATAAGTTCTACTTAAATCGCCGATAAATAGCTAAACCGATCCCTTTCTTGATGTTTTAAAAACAGAAATAGCACACGAAGCTCTCTTAGACGTTCTTCTTCAGAACAAAAGGCAACCTAGTTTGGGCCAATGGTCATTTTGCCTTCCTACACTTTTAAACACTTGTAAACTACGCACCGCACTCGACTCAAATATCCCAATGACTACTAATCAGCTCATCATAATGTTTAAAGAACCCTCCATAGAAAAGAAACGCGCTCCCTCAAGAATCAAACACAAATATAGTACTCCCTCGTCTTCCTCCTCCTACAAGAGCACTCACAGCCGAGAACGCAGCGAGTCTAGGAGATCATGTTCTACAGAAAGCGGACGCTCTTGCGAAAGCTCTTGATCTAGGACACCTGCGTCTCATAGACACAAACACCACGACAGTTCCTACAAACCACGTGACCGCTCCAGACCATTACGATCTGAGCGTGGAAAAGATCCGAAATGAACAACAGTACAATACTTCAGTGGAATTGTCAGGGACTTAGAAGCAAGAAAGATGAATTATTATCGCTTATCTCCACCCATTAACCTTTGGTGGTAGGCCTCCAGGAGATCAAACTCCGTGACACCGCCACCTTCACAATCCCTCAAAATGTCATATATCGTCGCGAAGGTCACAATAATGTGACTGCCCACGGCGGAGTGGCACTTATGATTCACCAAAGCATACCTCATCACCTCCTCCTTCTGAGAACAGAAATCCAAGCTGTCACAGTGAAGATATGTATCTCAAGACCAATTACAGTTGTATCTATCTACTCGTCACGAAACCGCGATCTTTCGTTGGCACTAATGACTGATCTGCTTAATCAACTGCATCATCCCGTACTCCTCCTTGGAGACTTCCACAGCTACCATGAAGTGTGGGGATGCGTGAGAACAGACCCCAGGGGAATGATAATAGCCAACACCATAGACACTCACAACCTGGTTCTTCTCAGCGACGGACAACCCACTCGGATAACCCTCGAAAGTGAAACCGTCATCGATTTATCAATCTGTTCCCCCATTTTAGCACCCCAAATCGTTCGGGAAGTCTTGCCTTCAACACATGACAGTGATCACAACCCAGTGATCATATCGTTTCTTACCAACCGACCAAGCAATCCCGACGCACACGAACTTCGATTCAACTACCGGGAAGCTAGCTGAGAGGAATACTCGACACATGTTGCATGGGACGATGTGGAGGGCCTTCTCGAAGACAATTCGGATTGCGACCTCGTCATACATCTGTACGAGAAATTTCAAAATGCAGCTGTCTCTAGCATTCCCCAATATTATCCCTCAAATTTTTTCGCAAAACCTTTGTATTGCCCTGAGGTGCAAGAAGCAATGGACCAGCGTGATATGATGTACGGGGCCTTCCACCGCGCACGCTCCCCTAGGAACCGAGTCTCCTGGAAAATGGAAACTGTCTTGTTCCGTAAACTTCGTGTGGAGAAGAAGCTAGAAAGATGGACCCAATTGGTTAACACAATCAATTGAAACTCTCAGACTTATCCAAGGTCGCCCCGAGCGACCTATCCACACCTTGTCCGACGGAGGCAGTCTATTCCTCATACGAGGACATCGCGGATAAACTAGCTCAGACTTTCAGCCAGATATTGCAATGAACAAATTATACGGCTCTTTTCAATGGGAGAAAGATCCGAAGAGAAAGTGAGCATATAGACTGCACCTCCGCAAATGAAGAATTCTACAACAAACCTTTCTCCCTCCATGAACTACAATATGCTATCGACCACACTCGTAAAACCTCATCCGGTCCGGACCGAGTGCACATCAATGTGATCAAACACCTTCCTGGAAACGCTCTGCAGCACCTACTAAATGTGTTCAATACGTTGTATTCAAACACATTCTTTCCCAATCAATGGCGGGAATCTGTAATTATCCCGATACCCAAACCCGGAAAATGTCACAACGACCCACATAACTATCGTCCCACTGCCCTAACTAGCGTCCTATGTGAGACTATGGAAAGAATAATAAACTCACGTCTAGTCGACTACCTTGAAATGCATGCAGGCCTTAACAACATCCAATGCGGTGGCCGTGAGCGTTACTCCACAACGGACCACCTCGTACAACTAGAATCAGACATTAGACAGGCCTTCGTTCGAAGAGAACATGGGATTTCCATAATTTTCAACGTTGAAAAAACATACGACACTACGAGGAAATACGGGATCATGAAGGATCTCCACCGTAAAGGTTTGAGAGGTCGCCTACCACGTTTCATCTACCAATTTTTACAAAATCGCACCTTCAGGGTCAAGGTCGGTGACACTCTGTCTCCGTCAAATCGACAAGAAATGGGCGTTTCCCAGGGAAGCGTCCTCAGTGTCACTCTTTTTATACTCAAAATCAATCAGTTAGCAGACATTCTTCCTGGAGACGGAAGACTGCTCTCATCACTATACGTGGGCGACCTACAAATAAGCTACAGACACCCCACCCTCATAACAATTCAACATGAACTCCAGAAGTACCAAAGCCTAGTCGGGGACTGGACTTTCCTAAAGGGATTCCTTTTCTCTAGCTCTAAAACTAAAATCATGCACTCAACCCTTGTGCCCGGCTTACACCTGAAACTAGCCCTAACGCTGCACAACACCCTTCTAGTATACGTAATAACGATAACATTCCTGGGTCTTTTGTGGGACCCTAACCTCACGCAGCAACCCCACATTGCAGCCCGGGCGACCCGCTGCAAAAGGTTGACAGGACTTATCCAATCGGTAACATCCCTGAAGTTCGATGCCGACATGGACACCGGAATGACGTTGTTCAGAGCAATGATACGATTGCGCATGGACTAAGGAGCCGTTGCCTACGGTTCAGCAGCCGAAACCACTCTTGACCCTCTCTCGACAATCGCAAACAATGCTATGCGTGTCACAACCGGCACGTTCAGCTCCACCCCAATCGAATACCTTAACGTGCTCGCTATCGAACTTCCACTTCCTCTCCGGCGAGACAAACTTTCTCTACAATACTATTTTAAGACTAGAAGTCTAATAAACAACTCGGCAATCAGCCACATCGCCAACATATCCGATAAGCGCCTTTTTAGCGGCCAAAACGAATATATGCCCACCGTTTTTCCTTCGTGTGGACAACCTGCTGGCCTCGTTAAACATCAATCGTAAAGCTATTAAGCCTTTATTTTCCTACCGATTCCTTCAAATTAACACACCAACATAGATGATCAACCCACCACCGGTCAACCTAGACCTGCAAGTGTACCCTAAAGCAACTACTCCGACCAACGCGTACCGGCAGGAATTCTTAAGACTACTTGATGAAGAAAATGTTGAGTACCGCCATATATACTCTGACGGCTCAAAAATCGCGGACGGAGTGGAAGCCGTCGCTGTGTGCGGGGGCATCCCACTCTCGGCCAACCTCCCACAAGACGCCTTCGTGTTCTCTGCGGAGCTCCACGCACTCGAACTAGCCATCTTTATTGCAAAAACAGTTCGGTTTCCTAATACGTCGTGTTCTCAGACAGTCTGAGTGTCCTCACCCAGCTTAAAACACTGCACTACGAACATCCCGTTCTACGTAAAATGCAGCACAATCTCTCTGCAATGTCCGAGACGGATCAGGCAGTCGAATTCTGCTTGATGCCAGGGAACGCGGGAATAAGAGGAAACGAACTTGCGGACTAGCTTGATAAACTGGCAGAACAATTTTTCGCAATGCATTACCGAGACTGGTTCCCTATCAGCAACTTCCATTTAACATCCCGATGGGATGAAATGTGGCAACAGAGTGGACAAAAAATGCTTTAAGTCAAACACTCAGTCGGAGAATGGGAAAAAAAGTTTGCCAACAGAAAATACAAAGTGTTCATCAACCGCTTGTGCACGGGACACACGTGGATAACTCACAACCACCTGATGGATGTCGACATGGGACCAAACGCGCCACCTTGCCCCTGTTGCCACCAGGTGGCTATCAGTGTGAAACACTTACTGATGGATTGCAACGCATTCTCAGCAGCCCGACGAGTTTTCTTAAAGTCCCAACTTCGCGTTGGGACTCCGGTGGAAAAGTGAAGCAACAACTACAACTACTACTATCTAGTTTTGTTCTATTTAATTTTATTCGTATGTGTGCTATTAGAACTTATTTTACAGCCTTGGTATAGAACAGATATAGTATTATAAAATAATGCCGACGAACTTGAAAGGGTAAAATTCCCTCCAACGAGTTCACACTAGCAGGCTACATCGTTGAAGGTGCTCGCGCCTCGTTTGCATGTCAGCAGGACGTGTCAATACTAGCTCGGTGTTAAATTATGGTTCATGTTTCCGAATAGTTTCGAAACAAATTCACCCTAATATTTGACCCATTAAATAATAAGTTAACGCAGTTTTTATCATTTAATAAAGGATACGCCATCCGTCAATAAATTGCAGCATTTACTTTTGGTTTACAAGCAAAGTGGTGTCTTTTGGGAGCCTCAATCTACAAACAAATATTATTACCAATGAAATAAATCAACTCAACGGTAATCGGGGGTGTTGCCAGGGGTGGGAGGTTCAGAAACATGAAGTATTGTATTGTGGAAATGATTTTTTTTCTCGCAGTTTTATTGTTTTTACTATTTTAGATTGGTACCACGACGCTGTGCTGAAGCCCTCTCATGGCCAGTTCCTCACTTCTACTAAGAAAAAACTGGATGGTCCTGACAGGCTATTTTAACGAACACTTGCAGCAATTGATCCGTTGCTCGGACATTCGTCGTGAAGGTTGTTTTCTCTTCATAATTGAAAGCTTTCAAACGCTTTCATCCAAGTCAATGCTGATTGATAATTTCAATTGGCCGATTAAAAAAATGTTTCTATGTATAGGAAACATCAATCAAGACTCACTTAAATTTATATATCTGAATAATTATTTTTCATTTCCCATTTACGATTTTTCATTGCATTCTAAAGAAAGACGACACAGAATTGGTTGAAATTTGAAGTCTCATTCATGAAAAAACAGACGCATCAATTTCACTTTTATCTTAAACTGTCTTCAATTATTATTTTCCGATTTATTTACTTTTATTGAAGTGAAAATCATTGAGAAAATGGAATATATCTAGATTTCGGAGTTTCCATGAAATGTTCGACGGTATGTTAATGACATACCTATAAATGTATAATCTAAAGGAAGTTTCCTTTGGTTTAGGCTGCTTCCAATATTTTATCTTCTTACACAAACTCAGAATTGATCTATGACGAATAATCTTTTAGAGTTATAAATAAATCATGTCAGCAGAGAAAGAAAAACATTGCTATCCCAAACTTGTCCTCAAATTTCCAGCCGAAAAACTTTCGTTTGAAGGATTACGAAAACCTCATCGTTATTTTTACACCTGTTCGTGCAGTTGCGGTTTCGTCCTCACATTTACGAACAGTTTCATTGGTTTTGAGCAAAATGCTTTATACTTGAAGTGCCCTTGCCAGTGGTGGCTGATGGGAGGATGGAAGCCGCTAATGGAGGTCTCTGTGGCAGACGTTGCGGCGGGAGGGGGGGGGGGGCGAAGGGCAACAATTGGGCCATCTTCTACAAGAGGAAGGGTCTCGAGACTGTGATTTAGAACATCGCAGTACCCTGACAGCGTTGGAAGAGCTGGGAGCATGGAAGCAGAGGTTGGATTGGGAACAGTGAAGCTTAACAGAAGCACAGGAGATTGAGGGTAAAGGAATTTGGGAGCTGGGAGGTTAAACAGGTGTACGGGAGATTAGGGGTGAGTAATTTTGGGAACGGACGGGCTGAACAGGAACACGAGAGTTAGAGGATAAGGAACTTTTAGAGCAGGAAGGCCTTGCAGAATCATGGGAAGTAAGGTAACGAGTTTAGCAGAAGGAAGGCTTTGTAAAATCACGAGAGATTGAGGTAAAAGAGATTAGGAACAGGAAGCTCAAGAGCAAGTCAGTTTCGAATCAAGGGCGATTGGAATTAGGGAGGTGCAACAGATGGACGTCAAATTGAGAGATCAGATGTTTGGCGACAGGGTAGTCTCGGGATCGGAGCTCAGCTTTGAAGCAGAGAAGCCTTAGGACAGGAGAGCTCTGCTGTAGGGGAGTTTGGGATAAAGAGGACTTGGATGTGAGCTTCCAGTGGCTACTTGTTTAAAAGAAAGGTCAGCGTAGAATAGGATAGGAGCAAAAAGGTATGCTTAGTGTAGAGGACCTGCAGTGGAGCAGTATTGGTCTCACCCGCAATAACATCCAAAGGAAGCCGCAGGTTGTTTGTTTGAGTCTGGCTATCCTGAGTGGGATATTTTTACTAGTCTCTTGATAGAAGTCAGACCAGTTCATACAAGTCACTCCATGAATGAAACTTCTGCATATGCGCTGGGCGAGGTTGCACTCAGTTGTTCGATTAAGGAAAGTGCTACATGCGTCTTTTTTGTCCTGATTCGTTACTGTAAATTCCCTTCTATCCAAAATTTTCGATTTCATGCAATTGAACAGCTCGAGTAAACTCATCTACGTTATAGACGACCTGAGTATGGTGGAACTGATTAACTCAATTTTGATTTTGTGACTTTTCCATAGTGTACGAATGCCATGGAAATAATATTGAAAAGAATTTCTTAACTTGACTATCATATTCCTGAGGAATGAGTCCCAGTTCAGAACTCATAGTTGATTAAATTTACCTAGAGGGATGTATGGTATATTTTTAATAAGCATCTTTTTCTGAAATATTATACGTATACGCTGAACTCTATCTCAGTGAACTGAAATTCGAATGTTATAGGGTGACATGCATGGTCAAGAATTTTTTTCCTTGGAGAGTACTCATTTCTATAAATAGTAATCATAAGGGATTTGCTGATATATTTGAATGATACCTTCAAACCCAAACATGATTTGAATCATCCATGGTTTCTGAAATCAAATTCAATTCGATCAGTTTCATTAAATGCGAGTAGAAACAGTTAAACATTAAGTCCGAACCGCTAGGGCATGGTACAAGTTCCCTGAACATTTAAACCACATGAAGTGTTGCCCGTGAAATTAAGAGAGAGAATGGCTCCAGATTTGTAAGTTAGACCGCGTCATTAATTTGTTTCCTGTCATTGAGCCTAAAACACCTGTGCAAATGAGTTGGTCCCTCCACCTCACTACGCACAGAAACATCTACTCATTTTACGAAGATGCGCATTAACTCTATACTCTCTCGTACGCGCTAATACGCGAATATGCCACAATTAAAATATGTACTGACTTCATCTTGACAAAGCTAATATTTTCACGCACGAGGTTGTGTGGACTTACCTAAACCAACGACGGTCGCGCCCTACGGGGGAGCCTATTATGACTCACGTTGAGGCTCTGGTGGAAATGAGGCCCAAAT
>SDVV010035491.1:0-11055 GCA_016164225.1 Gammarus roeselii
ATGCAGTTAGTTTCAATTTGGTGCCATCGTACGCCAAACAATGTGTGAGTAATGTAATAGACAACCTCATGTCGGACATTTTCTGCTCTCAAGCTAAGTAAATGACAGCTGAAACAGTACATAGTCATGATAAAGTAAACGTCGGTGATCAAACTTCCTCTGCTTATTTTTCTTGAAATGAATGGTCTAATGTAATGCTTGCATCTGTCTCCACATATTAAAAAGTGGAGAGTAGAGGATGTCCTCCAACATGTCCATCGGTTGGTCCTTACTCTTCAACCCTAGTGTTAAGTTAATATTAAATTCACCCAGGTAGCAAATGTTGTCTTCAGAACAGCTCACGCTGACGAAGACTTGGTACGTATCATCTGTGTATTCTGATATTTCTGTTATTCTGTCAACATGTCATTATACCTAAATAAATTTTAAATCCTTTAAATCCTTTAAAAAAAATGTATAACAGAAATTTTAAACTCAAAATTTCAATATAATATAAAATTTTCGTGATATAACACCCTATTTAAGTAGCCAAGTTATCACTTCAATGGACCAACTAGGCTCTGTAACCCTCGAAAATTAAATTTTTTGTTTAATTTTTGAATTTTAAATTCATGTTAAAAAAAAAATTCATTCAAATTTTGAATTTTAAATTTCGTTATACATTTTTTATCTAGATCTAGATATCACATCTAGATCTAGAATCTAAATGTGATCAGACAAGTTTGTGGTTCTGTGCGGAAGGATGTGGTATAACTGGAGACGCCGTTTGTTCGCAGGTGATTGGGTAACGGGGGTCTGTGATCAGTGCAAAAACGAAGTAAAATTGAATAAACAAAAATCCACCAGTAATGTGTGTCAAATCTGAAACGAAGTCATCGTCACGAATGTGAAATTATAGGAAATAAAAGGCAAATCAGAGATGCAAGTCATCAGAGGTTGAAGTGGCAGAAGCTATTGAAGTAAATTTGGCTAACATAGTGCGAGACCATGTATCCGTTTGTATAAAGCTGGAAACAAATATGAATTATTTGTAACATCCAATCCATCTAAGTTTGAAAAATGGGGGCCTCTCTGCTCACTAATATGGGTCGAGAGGGACAACAGAATGTATAACATTATTGATAAAGTGCTATTTAGAGTCGCGTGTAGGGCTTCATATGTATATATCGATGGCTGAATACCATCCATAAGGTTTGGTTAGGTTAGGTTTTCGATGGGTGTATATAACATGTAAAAGTGATATATAATTGTGTCAAAAATAAATAAGAATAATATGAAAATTGCTATAACAATCAAACAAACGATGTAATTTACTTGTAAAAAATGGATGGAATTTGCCAAATCAGAATTTGGAGTGTGTATCAAAACTGCAAAGAATAGATCAAAATGTAGAGTCAAGTGGAGATATTTGGTATGCATAAATCTTACAACGCAAAAACAAATCATATACAAGCATAAAATCTCGATCGATAATACAAAATTCTGATTAGTTCTTTTAACCTAACATGACGTGAAGTTGATTCTCATTAAATATCTTGTTTCAAAAGCAAGGGCCTCAATTCTAATGGAAATCACAGATAAAAGGTAAAATGCTACAGATGTTAACCGAACCTGTATATGTGTACAAATGTGTGTATATGCCTGCATTGTGCCTGTGCATGTGCCGTTACAGGTGCTGCTATTGCCCTATATATGCCTATATGGTGCCGGCACAGTGCTTAAACAGGTGCCGGCATCAACCCTGTATACGCCTACATTATGCCGGTATCAACCCTGTATATGCCTACATTAAACCGGCAAATGCCGGCATCAACCCTGTATACGCCTTCACTATGCCGGCATTTGCCGGCATTAACCCTGTATACGTCTACATTTTGTCGGCATATGCCGGCGTGGGCCGGCTTTTGCATTCATTGATATGTGATCTCTGTTGTCGTACATTGATATATATTTCGCTAATTATGTATCTTAGGAATGATTTATACCCTAGATCTTGTTGACTGAGGACACATATCTTTAGTAAAATGTTGGAGTGGATTTATGCATTCATCGTTATAATCGACGAAAATCGTAGGAGCAACATATCCAATATTGGGGCAAAAAATCTTATTCTAACAGTAAAACCATACATAAAACTTGCGTACTAAAGAAATTGGGGTAAACATAACGAAATATACCTTTAAATTCATTGTCAGCGCTTCAACAAACGTAACCAACACTGGTATTGACGAGCAACATATATTGCTGTTTTTAACACTTCAGTCTTCTAGCGAGCGATTACCTAACATTACTTGAAACTAATCGATATCACTGGACTTGTAACAAGCACAATGGAGACAAATATATACGTAGGTACATAATCTGCTAAAGATTGGTAAAACTATAGAGCCAAGTGGATATATTTGATATAAATGAAGCCTAAATCTAGGAAGAAATACTCAACACGAGTAGGAAAACGGAAAAACTATTTAATTCATGTTTAAAATAGGTGAGGTTAGGTTAGGATGGGTAAGGTTTACAGCCATCATCACAAACTTTTATTGAAAAAATGTTACAGTGAATATAGTGAATGCTCGAATAAGTCAGATATTCTGACTGTACAAACTGTATACGGATCACAAACATTTATATAAGTAAGACATGCCGGAAAAATAGCATCTAGTAAAGACATGCGACCGAATAACCTAAGTGTGGTTTACATTAAACTAATGGAGTATATAACGCAATCACTCTACGAAAATTCGGTAGATTAGTTCTCCAAGACAACTTGAAATAGGACACAAATTCAATGACGAGCTGTAAAAAATCCACCAATATCATGTACCACTACATCCAATTAAGCGAACTTATACCCAACAGTACATGAACTTAGTCAAATTAATACCTAATACAGATATATTTTAATGATAACCGTTTAAAATCATACCACAACAACTACCATAAAATAGCCAGATAAGACTCTCCACTCTACCCTAACCAACATCGGTTAACTGTGATATACTGCGTATCTTACCACATCCCAAAGGAAATATTCTACACCAATAACACATGTGACCTGGTTCATGAAAAATCGTATTATATAATGACAGCCATATCAAAAATATCTGACATTTAAAACAAACACTGAGTTCATGCATAATAAAGTAATAATACTACGGTATCAGTTCAAATCAATAACAAATTCCAAGACCTATTTAATGCTATGCCTCTAGTAGGACAAAATCGAAGCCCACTGTGTCATAACAATGAACTCTACAATGCTTTACTTGGTCACTTCTCAGCAATCTACCACTGATACATAACAAGTTTGGAGCTAATACCCAGTCATGGTACAATACCAAAGACTCACCATGCTTCTATACAGCCCCTCATCTCTGAACAACGTCGAGCAAAGTCACATCCTGAACATAACCAAGAATCTATACACAGGTACAGTTGTCAAGAATAGCCTAACATGAGTCAAAATGAGCGTGGCCATAAAAATCTGTTCACTGACGACCTAAGTAAATCACTACATCGATCAGCAGCTTGTCGAATAACCTTTCTAACAGACCCATGGAACTTAAGTCCGACATCCACAAGAACTAACGAATTCCCGTTGAACATGGATGAACTCTAAATGACTACCAAATAGTGTAAACCGCCTTTACACCATGACCCATCCATCCAGTAAATCGTCTTCTAAAACATTATAGGACACACTTGCGAGGGTTCAATGAAGAAAAATCCACATAAATGCAGCACGGATTCACACCTATTAAACATACATTCCTATGATTATCGTGGAGAAAATCATACAAAAATAATGAAATAACTACGTTTTTTCTACTCTATTCTAATTAACATCAAAAATTGTAATACACTAGGGTATCCATCAGAGTAAATCGGTTTACTTATACAAATAAACGTAAACGCAACGAGCTTTTGCCTAAGGGACTCTCCAACTCGTCCTAAAAATTGAAGAATGGTCCTACAATGAACATACATTATGCTAACAACATGATCAAGTTTGTAACAAATCGAATCTCCTATATCTATAATATCCACGTCAAACATTGTTCCAGGATGTAAAAAATATATATAAAAACTAAAAATATACAACATGTACCTAAATTATACCTGAAATAATGTTCTTCATTGCAGATACAAACGTAATATATCATAATAATCCTATAATTCTATAAAATACCCAATACCTTGCATCGAAGATGGAAACTGTACGTAGAACATACAAATCTGAATTAAATATTCTATAACGCACGAGTTATAATACAGCAAGAAGATCAATTCTCTACCATACCCAAAATATACATAAGAAACCATGATATACGAGAAAAAAAAGAGCATGTAACCAACCAAACAACTAACATGAATCAGTTGCCAAGACATGTGACTGATTTACATAACTGCAACATATAATAAATGATGTGGAATACTTCTACATGAACACGGTATAGTAAATAAAAATCTTATGAAATCATTCTCCAATTCAGTCCAAATCAGGGTTAAATTAAATATTCTTTAATTTATTAAATTAAATCTTCTTCAAAATTAATCGTAACAGAATGACATTTATGTACATAGAAATACCAAATGATGCAATAACCGACCAATTATGTCTCAAATATTGTGCTACACGGAAAATGCAGAACTATAATATCCTAAAAAATCCTATAATTGTATGCGATATATGTATATTCCAAATTCCGTAAACAATACAAATTCAACATATATCAACCGATCAATACAAGGTATACATAACACATTATAACAACTTGCATTAAATCCATATCGTTCAGCTACTCTCGCTATAGGGCATCCAACCGATACTCGCTGTACAAAAAAGAAAGGAGATAAGACTACCCGAACAGTCTAGATACGCTTGATAACGGTATATCTGGTTTAAAACGGGATAATGCGGTTTGGGGAAGATAACTTCTCGTAAAGAAGCTATTGCATATTAAGAAAAATATACATCAACCCGACAACTACCAAACTATTGTACCATACTATTCCTATAAATATTATATACATATGAAATAAATAGATGGAAAACACAAAACGTTGCCCCAAATCCAAGCAACAGGCTTTAACCAAGCATCCAACCGCTAAGAAACCACATACCAACCACTGAATGAGTCAATTATACCTCAACTAGGTATGAATACAAACATATACGTACAGAAAAAATATTTAGAATCAATAAACCAGACATAAATATTTATTGATATAAACACTCAAACATAGCAATCATGCCACGAAAATCACTGATAAGACTATGAACAGGTAAGAGTATCCTCACCTGACGAACATTCCAGAGGCGTACTGAACTTATTGCCTAGAGGATCCCGACAACCCCCCATCATTCTCCAAAATAAGATGAAGGCATTTTCCTACCAGAACTGATTAATATAAAATGAATAACAGAAAGGAACCAAGCGTATCCCAAAATAGTCATCTAATGGATAAAAACGTTTATACATACAATAATCATCTAAATACAATACAATAGAAATGTACATAGTAACAAAGCCTTCCCAAATATATATTCGAAAGCAAGGGTCGAAAGCCCACCCGTCATCCGTTAGCTGTAAGCCAACCGTAAGCCAGTCGTAAGCAAGCCGTAAGCTATCCATATGCCTCTTTGGCCTGTTATCTGACTTACGAATAGCTAAGGTCCTCAAAAGTAATTAACTTAGCCCATAAGTAATTTACTTGACCCAAAATTAAGTAATAATTACAATGTTCGAGTAACATCCGAGTCAAAAATCCGAGTTTATGGACCCTATTAACTACTGATATAGCAACGTATGTTGCAGTTAGTGCTGGAACGGATAATAATATGCCGAGCTAGTGGCATGAGGATTGGAGTCAAGTAATTTTATGCACTTATTTCTCTAGGCCAAATGCCACGTAAGCTTTCAAATAACTTTGAAGTTCACGCGTTAACCAGCGTGATATAAACGACCTGAGCTCACCCATTGTTCACCGTCGTGATTTAACATATAAGAAAATCGAAAATACGAAAGGGAAAAAGCGTAACATGAATAACTTTGTATATGATTACCTTCAAGACAAAACGAACACAGGAATCAATAATAAGAGAACCAACTAGATGTGGAAAGACAGAAAGCGAGGCCCCAGAAGGCGAAACAAACCGCGGTAGAAATTCTTTATATGTGATGTTGAGCAGCAAAAGCAATTTATTATCTTATATTGTTTGTCACGGAAGACAAACAAAACTTTTTTGTTAGTTATTTGGATATTCTGACGATTTATAAACAAGTAAAACTGATTTGTCCACATTTCTCGATAATACACTTGTAGATATAAATTATACTGGCCTGTTTAATTGCATCAATAGAGGGATTTTACATTTTATGGGGAAAAAAATGTGTACTATTAAAAACCAGACTAATAAATTGCCAGGTATCAATCATGTACATGACAATTCAATTCATGAAAATGGATACAACTAATCAGACTGTCCTTGTTCGATGGGCATGGCTCTAGTAACCCTGAAATATAGGATTAGTAGCGCCGTTGTTCGAATTAGACCGGGATGATGAAAAGTTAGAGGACAGAGTAGATTTGTGTGTTCTGATATGGGCCAGGCACTTGGTGAGGATGAATGATGGGAGATTGTTGAAAGGGTGAGGAAGGCGGAGATGAGTGAACATAGACCAGGAGGTAGATCGAGATTGGGTGGATGGATGACATGAATCAGACGTTAGAAAGTAGAGACATGCGTGCGGAGGTAGCAAGGGAGTCTGTTCTGGATAGTCGTGAAAGGTTGTGAATGGTTGACTTTTTGACGCTGCCCTGATGTGCATTCTCCCCCTTGGCCTCTTGTTGAGAAACGGGTTGGTCGTGGGTGTAGGAGGCCCATTCACCATGACGCGGCAGGGTACACCAGTCACACAGTCAGGCCCTGTTGCTAACCCTGACCTCGGACCGCAATCATTAGCTTAAATGTGTTGCGAGGCTCTTTTTGTCGGACCCTCTGGCGCAAAAGGGCTAGGCTGCTTGGGTGTGAAAGAATGAGAGGAGTGTGAGGTGCGCCTTGCTGTCGGCAGCCCAATCCCTGGAAGATATGACTTAGTGTCTGCATCTGTGTTCATAAGATGAAGTTGATTTCTTTTCAACATATTATATTCATATGTACTTCTTCCACAATTAGAATCATTAATTATGATTGATAGGCAATTTACCTTTTCAATGTTTCAGTTGAGGAAGTCATACAATACTAGGACTAAAATATACAACTTGCCTGCTCATCGGCTGGAGGTCAACCGTTCCTCTTTGATATTATCAGTATGATAAGCCGATTATTCCTCATCCTAAAGATTTCCCAGCGCAAATGACTTCCATTGCACTGGAGCGGTAGTAGATAATCCATTCTTTAAGGTTGTGCTAACTACCATTTATTACCGGGTGTTAGAGTGGGTAGGAGTAAGAGTAAAGTAATGAAATGCTCGAGGACTGTCGATGCGAGCAAAATTAGTGTCCCCCTAAACGAAGAGCTCATGTAGGAAGTTCAGTGTTTTAAATATCTGGGCTCCCATGTGTAGAAAACTGAACTAGTGGAAAATGAAGTGAAGGCAAGAGGGAAAGTGGGGTGTAAAGTGTTAGGTGCACTGAAGAGTGTAATGAGCTGCTGGACGTTGGGGATGGAAGCAAAGAGAGGGCTGTATGAGGGTGTTGTTGTCCCAACTGTGCTCTACGGAGCTGAGACTTGGGTGGTGATAGCAGAGGAGAGAAAACAAATTGAATGTTTTCGAGATGAAATGTTTGAGGAGCATGGCTGGAGTAACGCTGAGAGACCGGATCACCAACGACGTGGTTCGAATCAGAACAGGGATTGTGAAGAAGTTGGAGGACAGAGCGGATTCGCGTGTTCTGGGATGGTTCGGGCACACATGGGGAAGATGAACGAAGGGAGATTGGTGAAAAGAGTGATGAATGCGGAGGCGAGTAGTTGCAGGCCTAGAGGTAGACCTAAGTTTATTGGGTGGATGGATGGTGTGAAGCAGGCGTAGGGAAGGAGAGACATGAATGTGGAAGTAGCGAGAGAGCGTGCAATGAACAGGCGTGAGTGGAGAACTGTTGGGATTGGTTGATTTTGACGCTGTTCTGATGTGCTTGCCCGTCCTTGGCATCCCGTTGTCGGGTTGGTCGTGGGTGGGGAGGTCCGGCCGTTATGACGCAGGAGAGGTAAACCAGTGAAAACTGTCGGGCCCCGCTGCTGACAATTGATCCTCGGACTGCACTCGTGACCCGGACTGAAGGTTGCGGGGTTACTGGCCGGACCCTTTAGCACAAAAGGGCTAAGTTGTGTGCGTGTGAGCGTATGAGGGTGTGAGGTGCGCCTTGCCGTCGGCCACCCCCCTTTCTGGAGGATGCGGCCTACAGTAGTGTCTGTATTTGTATATGTTAGAGTGCATCATTTATATACGCTCGAGTACAGGTTGGTTTTCACTCATATTAATGTGATGCATCTGTGAATTTCAGAATATGAATTTATTGTTTCAATAATAATCTTGATTGCCATTAAAGTGTTCTTCACTTTATAAGTGTTGAATATTTTATTAAGCGTCCTTTTTTCTCACTCTGAAATGCGTCGGGTTTACTTGCATGCGAGAATATACTAACGAACGAAGTGTAAATAATTAATCTTGAAATTCAATTTGGATGTTACATGAATATTGCATCGGCCAAATTATTGTTTTTTATTGAACTGAGATGGTTCGAATGATCACCAGTAAATCGGGAAACTCTTGCTGCATGTTTATATTGATTGATATTAAGGTAAGCGACAGACATGAAGAGTAATACAGATTTAGAGTATGCTGCTAACATTCTTTTGTAAATTGATCAATGATTTCGTGTGTAAAAATGAGAGATCCTCTTACAAAGATTTCAATATGAGAATACCAATTGGCCTACTCTGTGACCCGCTATGACAGCGAACAATCTCCATGTAATTAAATTCCGACATAGAGAGGTTGTCATCAATAAAATGAATGATTGAAACGAAATGTTTTTTTTCATTACTGATATTTTATATGCCAGTGTTGTAAGTTGAAGCAAACCCGAGCCGATACTGCGGATAAAACTTCTCGCTAAATGTAATATGCAGCGAATAATATACCAGCCCCTGTGGAAGCACTGACGGAGGATGTATCCAAAGTGAAGCTGATTAGCCCGCAACAGCATTGGGATCTAATTGCAAGTCGCTCCGGAACTGGTTTCCTAACTCGAAGCTGAGAGTTATGGGACGAGTATTCCATCCAGAAGTTGCTGAATGCCGCATCACTCTTTTGACGCGGTGCGAGGGCGGATTTGCGGCGCTCACGATATCATGCCGGAGGAAAGCTCCATCCAATGAAGAAGTTGGCAGTTAAGACCACCACAAGGGTCATGGCTGCTACATCGTAGCTAACGAAGCTTTAACTGAAACGATAGGACTTGGAAAGTTGGGCCGCGTTTAAATAGCGCTCATTTAGCAAAGTCATGTGGTGACAGAGCAGTGAAACGTACGAGTACTCATATGAAGAGTAAAGTAGGATAATCATGAAGTCACTATTTGCCCTCTACACCAGCTTCTATATTGTTTTTCATATATGTTTCCACACCATGGTGCAATTCGAGGTACGATAACGGCTCTCCACTGACCCCGATCCCGAGTTGGTTCTACGCAGATCTTCAGCAAATTCACGCTGAACTCTTCCAGCCTATTCATGAACGTCGTCCACCCTTGGTCTTTCTCAGTGGCCGGTATCTTCAAATTCTCATATTGCCCCCCCCCCCACCCCCTCAACACACTTCTCACCCTGTTCATCGCAATCACCCACATCAGCCTCTCTCCAACCTCTGTTCATCGCCTCTAATCCGCTCAACTCACATTCCACGTCTGCTCATCGCTTCCAACCCCCTTAGCACACGTCCCACATCTATTAATCGCCTCCACCCACCTCAGCACACCTCCCACCTCTGTTCTCTGTATCTAACCAGACCATATTAGTCTGCTTGGCCTCATCTTAACCCTCACACAGTACGAGGAATATAAACAGTTCCGCCAAAATTGTGACAATTCTCGTGGCGACATAATCACCCCGTCACAGACTCATGTATCTCATCAGTGAACGCTGCGTGATAACTAATGAACAAATTCCAGCCCTACTGCATAACCTGAGACACGTTATTACGGCACGTTATAACGACATGTGCTCTTCCACTCTCAAACAAGATGGTGCACGTGAATGAGATTTCAAAAGATCTTAATACGGTGTTTGTTAACATAAACAAAGATGGTAATGAAATCACCCGGAAACTCATGGTAATCGTAAGTCGTCAATAAGCACTAAATAAAAAAAGTTAACAAAATTCTTAAAACAGAATTATTTGGTGGTGTGTATATCTTGTCAAACTACCTCCCAAACATAATATACACTAAGACGCAGAATGTGTCTGTATCGAATGTTTCGGAAGGCCTAGTGCGCACAATTGAGTCGAGTTCCCTGTCCTCCACCCCACGCACGTTCACTTCATTACTGCTGGACATTACATCCTGCCACTTACGATACGCCGTCATGAGCATCAACGTCCCCCGGTCACAACCACACAATTTCTTTAAATAAATTTACCTTCATGGACGCTTGTTTCGCTCTGTACATTTCTCAAACATAATACATATTAGTCTACTGTACATCTCAATCTCATGTATCAATTCTTCATAAGCAAGCCAATTATCGTCACTTTTTCCTGACACTAAGGTTCATTGCTGCTTGAGCAAACGTTTTTCGGTCTGGATATCACGGAAATTTGTTGACATGAGCTGACTCAAACAGTAAGTTTGGGATACAAATGAATATACTCAGGATAATTGTAAACCCAATAGAAATGTAGAATGCCCAAATCAGATTTCTTCGATGGATTTGCAATATTTGTGGCCGGAGTTATTCGCAGCACGTCAGGCCACAGGCTTCAGTCGTACCACAAATATGACTTCATTCATTATAGAGCTCGAGCATAAACGTATTCCATACTTATATA
>SDVV010035492.1:0-11055 GCA_016164225.1 Gammarus roeselii
CTATAGGCACACACTCTCCACCACACGCTCGTCCTACGCGTGTTACATATCTTTGGCTGTTAATCACTTGTGTTTATACTCAGTATTCTATTGTTAGAATAACCTTTGCCTTGTCAACTACTACAAAAAGACAAATATAAAACCAATGTGTCTTCATTCAACCCTGATTTGCCCAATTATCCAACTTGAAAATACTGTAACATAACATTCCTATACACTAATAATAATAATGTAATAATAATAATAACAATAATGATAATAATGGTAACAGTAAAAATAATAAAAATAATAATAACAATAATAACAAAGAAAAAGAAATAAAAATAAAGATTATGAAAGTACTAATAAAAACAATAATATACAACATATAAGTAATAATAATATCTGAGGCACTCGATGATACAATAAAGATTACAGAGAAACAAGTTCAATAAGATATTATAATCAATATGTACGTTTGCATTACGCTCCCTAAGAGCATACGGGAAGACAGTAGGAGTTACAAAGACGAAAGCGGGAAATAGGTTAGTGAAAAGCGAGTCCAAACATGCTTATAGAGTCCTACTATGTCCTTTTCCTACCGGAGCACACATACATAAAGAAACATCATACAGGAGAGGTACTGTTATTAGCTACTTCTGTCCAGCGCCACCTATCAGTCAACATTTACAGTCGCATGCAAATACGACATCTACTGACATACCATGGAATCTCAGTATGGAAAAGGCAGATAGAATTTAAACATTATTTTTTCTGATGTTGGGATCGTCTTGCACCAGCAGTATTCTGTTTCATCGTACTGTTAATAGTGATAGTTTGCATTCCTCACTATCACATACGGCATCCCTCACTATCACATACGGCATCCCTCACTATCACATACGGCATCCCTCACTATCACATACGGCCCAGAAGGTTGTAGGCGCTCATCTTGCTCGTACAGTCAGTCAACATAAAGTAGGCAAACAATAGTCCAGCACTCGTTCTCTTGTTTTGGAACACCAACCAGTCTCCTGAATACGTAATTGTATGCTTTTCTCAGTTTGCATCACAGCGATACACGTAAATATGCCCTACAATGCGGTACAGTTGACAGGTTAGCAGTACATTATAACAAACTGTCGCCTAACATCGTTATTGCACACATAAAATATCATAAAAGCTGATTGCCGACCGGATTTAATATCCGTTGTTGTTAAGAGCCATAGGCATTATTTGACCGCTTATTTATTATAAAATGCTCCAAGTTAAGGATACGGACTGTACTGGAACCCCTGGTTAGGAAGTTTCACAAGCATACGCCCTGAATGGTTAGTATTGTACTCAATGTCTAGTTTCGTGGCCTCAGGTACCCATGTATTTAGCATCATTTGCAGAGCATCGGCAAGTGGAGTCAGCAGGACCATGTCATCGGCATAGCTCTTCATGTTAGCACAGCATCCGTCAGTGTGACCCTCATCCCGGCTTAGCCAGTCGTGTAGACTGTCTACATATAAATGAGATGAGAGGCGAGAGGATGCCTTCCTGATATGAATTGATTCGCCGAATCACCATCAGTGCAGTCATGAATATAATACACCCCGAACTCATGTAGGCTAATGGACCTCTGCAACTCTGTTCAGTACAGAGTGCAGGATGTGAGGCTGCTGTGAAGCACTGACACAGTCACAACATGAGGATGACGTTGCAGTCATCAACTTATTTGGAGCTGAAAACGCTCGCAGCAAGTTTAATAGAAGCTAATGTTGTTAAATATCAGAATTTGTAGAGCTATCTGAAGTACTTATGTATGAAATATGTGATTGCAAGCAAAAGATCATTCAAGGTGACCAAGTGGCTAAGGCTGTCTACTTGATAGAGATCAACTCACTCCTGCAATATGTTCAGAAACTTTGGAGGCCTATGAAGCCTGTCACTGCAGTGACTGGTGTGACGCCTAATGTGTCGCCTGTCACTGTTTAGACTGTTGGGGCGCCCAATAACTGGCCAACCACCGCAGTGATTGGTGTGACGCCCAATGACTTGCCAACCGCTGCAGTGAATGGTGGGACGCCCCATGATTGGCCAACCGCCGCAGTGACTGGTGTGACGCCCAATGTGTCGCCTGTCACTGTTTAGACTAGTGGGACGCCCAATGAATTTTCAACCGCTGCAGTGACTGGTGGGACGCCCAATGACTGGCCAACCGCTGCAGTGACTCGTGGGACGCCCAATGACTGGCCAACAGCTGCAGTGACTGGCGGGACGCCCAATGACTGGCCAACCGCTGCAGTGACTGGTGGGACGCCCAATGACTGGGCAACCGCTGCAGTGACTGGTGTGACGTATAACGACTCGCCTGTCACTGTTTGGGACGCCCAATGACTTTTCAACCGCTGCAGTGACTGGCGGGACGCCCAATGACTGGCCAACCGCGGCAGTGACTGGTGGGACGCCCAATGACTGGCCAACCGCTGCAGTGACTGGTGGGACGCCCAATGACTGGCCATACGAATATAACTTTTTGGGTGCTCCTCTTTCCTTAGTTCGAAGTTCCTGTAGGCCCATCACTTCGGAGACGGCTCCCCCTTAATTCCGTGTACCCATACACAAGTGTTTTCCGGAGCTCCTCTGACTATAATTCTGTGTCTTGCAAGATCTATTTTTCGTGCTTTCATCTCCCTCTAATTCCTTGTCCTGTGAGTTCTGGGCTTAGTGCTCCTCTCTTCTCGTGATTTCGTGTCTCTATAAGGGAGCTGCTCCTTACAAAGTGCCACCACCGCGCGGACCCTCAAGAGAAATGGTGAGGAGGGCTTTCCCTCCATCGGCGCCGAGGCAGGCACTTCTCGGCCTAGCGTCTGCTGGCGAACACCATGCCATCATTTCGCACTCTTATCGAACTCCATCGCCATAGACTCGTCGTTTTTTTGTTCCTTGCGGTTCAAACGGTGACTTATCTTAAAAAAAAAGTATTCTTACCGTGTGTTAGCTCTAAAAACCTTTCCAAGTGTGTTTTGAAATCGCATTTGAGAGTAACAATTTCAATATATGTAAATATTTCCATGACAAAGACTCAAAACAACTGAAACAGCAAAAATGCAAAATCAGGAACTACTTTTGTATTTCTCAAAAGCTCATGTCATTCCTAATAAGCCTCCACGGTTCCATTGACTGATTGATTTGGAGTTCAAAACATCCAGGGAATTCTTCGTCTCGCCTTGACTCGTTCTTCCAACTGACGCGTCAGTTTGATGGATTGTTCCAGTGATCAAAACACCGGGCCCCCATTCCAGCCCTTCTTCTACATTCTTGAAACTCAATCGCACTAACCATTGAAACATCACATCGGCTTCTGGACGTTTTGTTCCGATGTTGTAGCACCAAATGTAACACCCCAGTTCCCTGTCGCCGTCTCAGTCCGACCTTCTGACTGATTGCTCGCTGACTGATAGACGCTGATTGCCCCTCGGACTGTTGGCTCGCGAAGTGGGAGGCTTCGAGGGACGCCGCCGCTAAATCCATTCATTGCGGCCATGATTGACTTGGGCCGACCTAGCGATTTAGTGTTCCATAGTCCTAGGCGCGATGACGATGGAGAGTGTGTGAGGTAGTGAGTCTCAATGCTGAGTATGGGTGACTACTGGGATGTCTTTTTTCATGTTATTCAATGTTGCTCATGTCTTCTACTGCACCTAAAAGAATAATGTAGAATATAGGTAAAGCATCATCATTGTTTCTTAGACGCGAGACAACCCGTAGTCTTTTAATATTGGTTTTTACGATTTTATTCCTATGTAGCTATCATTCGACATGACCCTAATTATAGTTCATGAAAGATCGTGAACAGTAGCATTGTGAACAGTGGCTTTGTGAACAGTGGCGATGTTTCCTAAGGGAACGAGAGTCAAGAAGTTGAGTCAAGAAGTGGGCGGGTCAAGACTTGTTTAGACATGTTTGTCAAGAACGTGGAGTGACACTCACGGCCCTTAAAGACCGTTAACGGAGCAGCCTTAAGCGGCGGGTCCTAGACTTGTTTGTCCAGCTCGTGGAGTGACACTCACGGCCCTTAAAGACCATTAACGGAGTAACCTTAAGCGGCGGGTCCTAGACTTGTTTGTCCAGCTCGTGGAGTGACACTTACGGCCCTTAAAGACCGTTAACGGAGCAACCTTAAGCGGCGGGTCCTAGACTTGTTTGTCCAGCTCGTGGAGTACGACACTCAGCTCCCTTGAAGACCGTTAACGGAGCAACTTTAAATCTTGCAACTTATCCGTGGGATGAAAGACCAGGACCTCAGCGGCTGCAAAAACGCTGAACAATTTAACCAAAGTTGTCGTGTTTTATCGACTACGAAGACGAGGCAACAGCTGGTGACAGGGATGCAGCTGGTGAGGGGAGGGATGGAAGGATGGGGGGGAGGCGGAGGTGGAGGCGGTGAACCATTATCAAGATTTGATTTGAAGCTGATTAAATTTGTCGAGAACGAACCTCGTTACAAAGTTATAACCTTCAGCAGCAAAATTGATGTTTTTTGCGGTTAACTTTCGGTAAAATTCATCGTGGAAGTTACATTTTATCTCGTGTGGTGCACTGTACAAAATGGAGTAATAGCGTTCGGTTAAAAGAGAATTTCTTAGCAGGTCATTTAAACGTATTCAGACAAACAATACTTTTATAACAAGTTGTTCATCTTACTATAGATTTCTTATTAGGGTATTATGCTTGAATAAAGATTCTTAACTAATTAGACATTGCAGAATATTTGATCTTTTTACAGTAATGAGGAAGAAAGTGAATTTCACATTTTTAAAATCATTCATTCGTAAATCTCTTTTCCTTTACTTTTGTACATGATTGGCAGTTCTATTCTGTGGGCTTGTTGCTTTTATAATTCATCTTCCTAAGAATGTAAATGTCATCATATTTGTCTTTTATAATCGACCGAGTGTCAACTCTTTTGTATATACCGAATCCTAATGTTTCTATTTCATGAAGGCAAACATACAGGTGACATACATACATACGCGCTCCTTAAATAATACATAAGATTGTGGCATTATATCCCAACCCGCATATCATGGCTCAATGGTAGCCCTCATTTCAGTTAACAGCTTTTGAGCCTCCAGGGAAAGGTTTCCATTCCCAGTGAGGGATGGCGGCTGTACAGCGATATATTACTTCTTTTTTAGGCCCTGAAATTATGAACAAACACAAGCCGCCACTCGCCCCGCGAGTGGCTGTCGCGCCTTCGCCAGTGTCCTTGAACACCGACTGAAACGAGCAGGGGAGGATTAAACCTTAATTTGGAAAAAATCCTGCTAAAAATTCAGAGCGATTCCGCGTATGCTCAATGCCTCTATAATGGAAAATATTGGATGAATACTGTAACTAGTAAACATAGCATTAATGTTAACCACATCACATTCGTAGTTGATAAAATCTGACACTAAAGGTCGCTGGTGCAATTCCAAGGAAAGTAAATGATTTTGAGTTATGATGGGACGCAAGCGACAAACTGGTAAACAAGTTTCATCGAAACATTTAACAAGGTTCGTCTGATCCTCATCTGCTGCTTCCAAACGCTCGTTTGAAGCATCTGATGATTTATGTTATACTTTATTGCCTAAAGACACGTAGCTCAAAGGCTATATCTTGGTCGCAGCTTGAACACATAAAGATACAGATGAAGATACAGAAACAGATACAGATACAGATGCAGATGCAGGTGCAGGTGCAGGTGCAGGTGCAGATGCAGATGCAGCTGCAGTTGCAGCTGCAGATGCAGATGCAGGTGCAGATGCAGATACAGATGCAGATGCCGATGCAGATGCAGATGCAGATGCAGATGCAGATGCAGATGCAGATGCAGATGCAGATGCAGATGCAGATGCAGATGCAGATGCAAATGCAGATGCAGATGCAGATACAGATACATATGCGGAATGAGGGTGGCCAAATTACATACACAACTAACGTGAATGAAAGTAGCTTGAGGTGCGTTTTGAAGTATCATCTTATATTACAGTTTATTTTAAACTACCCCAATTTGACCCCTATTCACTCCTTTTTCCTTTATACCTAACCATCGATATCGGTAGCGGTCAACATGTGAAATCGAAGATGCAGTTTTCATATAGATACTTACGAAGATCAGCTTCCGGATAACAGGTTTTTGCGCATATCGAATATGGTTCATATAAATTATGTGTTGAAATAATGATTTGTACACAAGCCCTCGTGTTAAAAAACATAAGTAATTAATGTACAGTTTTCCACAATTCTCCCTCCCGTACCAGTCGTAAAGATGAGTGAGCATTCGTCGCGAGGCAATGTGCGTATAGCTTACAAAATGCTAATTAAATATCCAATAATTGTCGCTGCTCTGAAAGTAATTTGCATTTGGTCCCTAAGATATGCGCTTCTAACCAATCACTACTTGGTGACAAGTTCACTATGCAATCAATCGACTGTGGATGCACTTCTCGCTTCCCTAATAATAACGTCGTTTTTATTGTTTCTTGTCTGCCCGTAACAGATGTACCGTCAGTCTAATAAATCCTTACCAGTCAGCTTATAAAGTAGGTGCCATCACTCTAGTGATGGGACGATACCGAAAATTTGGCTTATACCGATACCGATACCAAAGAATTGGTCGATACCGATACCGATACTACCGATACTAAAAATGGCCGATAATTACCGGTACCGATACCAATACCGATACTTTTCCATAATTTTAATTCTATAGTTCAAGTATACATTTCCACTTTTATTAGATTTTATGACTACGGAGCTAAAAAAAATAATTTCAGTCAAGATATTCAGTGATTGACTATCCACAGATAATTATTGATTCATAAGTCTGTTGGCCACTTTGATTTTGATACACAGACTAAATGAACAGTATTCCTCAGTGAACCTTGCTGGACTTCAAATTAATAATCACATTTTATTTCACAATATAATGTACATATGATTTAAGGGTAAATTACAAGCACATCATGACTCGCAAACTAAATAATCTATGGGCACATGAAACAAATCCTGTGACAGCATTGCTAATGGAATGTCTAGTGAAAAAAATATTGATGACACCAGGGGGATCAAATTATATATAATACTGATAAATCATACTTCACATTGTGGACCAATTTTATAAAGTATTGAACTTTGAAGTGACTTTAAATGATTCAAAAGCGCATTTCAGAGATGCATGATGTGGTGGTTAGGGAGTGAAACACTATTGAGAAAGAATACATATGAAAATTATTTGCTAGTTACTTAACACCGAATTAAATGTAGAAAATAAAACTGATGAACATGTTACATATTTCCAAAAATTATGCAAGTGTGTATACTGAAATTCACAATATGGTAAATGGCCTAAATTAGTTATTACTTCTCAGATTAATTGAATTGGCAATACAACCTTCTAAGAGTATGTAGTATTGTAGAGGAAATTATGTGGGATAGTCCTATATAACTTTGGTGGATTTATTAAGATAAACTAGATTATCCGTGATTGCAAAAGAATTTATATCAGTATATTACTATTGTCAACAATGAATGCATACACAGTGTGAGTCTAACTCAGTTCACACACAACCTATGAATGTTGGAACTTGGAATGAGGGTGTATATCAAATAATCGTAATAATTTAATGACAAAACTACCTACCAATGCATAGCTACATATTTTTTTCTTTAATATAAACAGTAATTTTTTTGTTCACTGTTAAGTGCACAGAAACATTTGAAAAATTATTTGAACTGTTTGAAAAATTACTGCAAAATGCTGTTATATGACACCAATATATTTCAAAGCATCGGTCAAGTATTGGCCATTTTTCACCGATACCGATACCATCAAAAATGGCCGATACCCACCGATACCGATACCGATACCTATACTTCGGCACATCACTACATCAGTCTAATCAATAATAACTACTCACTTCATAACATATGAACCATCAGTGTGATAAATACTTACTATTCAGTTCATAACATATGTACGTACAGTCAGTCGATTGAATACGTCGCTTATGAGATTGCGATGAAATTGTGAGTATTTACACACGTTTAATTACTAATGTCTGAATATATATATATATATATATATATATATATATAATCATACAATCACACACACATGCAATCATACAGCAAGGATGTTGCAGGGAAATTTTTAGAAGCGACGTGTTTATTTCACTGATTCGTGCAAATGAATTGAAGTTAATTGATTGTTTGTGGGTAAATAAATTGACAGTTGATCTACGGGCAATATAACCAGTATTTCACTAAGAATATGTAACCTTTATATTTATCATTTTTTGTTGTAATTTTGTATGCTATTTAGCGTGTTTATGGGTTATTTAGCATTCGTGGATAGTCCATTTAACATATAATTTTATTTGTTATTAGTAGATGAAGGCAATTCATCTTAAAAATCTGTAATTGATTAGAAAGTATGCCGCAATCATCCTAGTTGATTTACACAAATAATGATCAGGCATTTTCTTCTTCGACATTTTCTCATCTATATTAGTTTTTTATTAACAAAAGTATCTTGCAGTTTCTGACAAACTTGTTTTCTTCTGAGCTACAATGTTTTCATAAACGCACATAGAAATTCACACTGTACCCAGGCAGTTGTTTCTAATTTTATTAGGGTTTTTCGTTGAAAGTAACAGAAGATCACAACTGAAAAATTGGCTTCTTTCCGGGGAGGGAGGATTAAGAGGAGGGGGGGTGATGGTGGGGAGTGTGGGGGGAGGAATCTAAATGGAAGCATTTTCGATCATCCGTCAACATTGGCGTAACACTTTACCATTGTGCCCGGCTTATTGCACTCGAAACAAATGACGCTTGTAATGCGTTGTAACGCTCTACTTCTTTTTTAAGCCCTCCTCTTTCAGCCAAAAGCGAGGAGCTGAATGCAATAGAAGGGCATTCATCATGAGTGAGTGTAGTCTGGGGCATTGAATGAATGATTGATATGTATGACATGAATGAGGTGGGGATTGATGTGATTCTCATGTCGTCATTCTTTCTTATGTCAACGTCAACTAATGAGCTAGCTCATTATTTACTTTGTTTAACTACGCATGAAAAAAATAATGGATATCTCCACCAATTACCACAGCCGCAACAATGTAACTGTATAAATAATGGGTGTTTATTCAGTTTGACAAGAATATGGTGTTTGTCAGAACGATGTATCCGATAAAGGCAGACATTTATGGAGTTATCAAAACATTTTTTGTATATTTTATGTATAAGTGATCCGTTAAATTCAAAGGAATTTATTTATCTACACAATATATTAACAGATTTATGTGCATACACTAAATACTTAGTAGGTGAACGCCTGCCAGGTAGGAGTTATTATCAGGTTTCAGTTATAAAAATTCATCTGTAAACATGGCAATGCATTGCTAGGAATTCTAAGAAATATTTTTCAGTGTAGCATGGTAACATGTTGTGTTTGCAAGGTATAAATGTATTCGGTGAGTTCCGTCTAATGAGTTGATAAGTTCCATGAAATAACAATATCTGATAATCAAATATTTTTTAGGAGTCTATTACATAATATATCAAGTTTGTAAGATGGAGTCTTTGAACACGTTTCTTTAAGCAGTAAGTTCTACAATTACAGTTACCTCACACATTCTTGATCTTGGCAGTATAGCCGTGAACCGACTTTAACAACACTTCTGCCGCCAGAAAAGAATGTCTGTCTCGACCAGGAAAAGTGAGCCCTGAGAAGGCAAGTCGCTATTACCTCTGCCATCAAGCCGTTGCAAATGATCCAAGCCCGGGAAAGTGATCCAATTTCCGGTTTTCTGCAAAGGAGCGCGCACAAAAGAATCCGCCGCCCGAGTGTTTTCGGTGTCCCCTGATTAAAGGCTATTAGTAGCCGTCGGGCAACGCCTCTGGCTTGCTGGACCTTAAGAGGTGGGCTATGAGAGGTGGGTAATGAGAGGTGAGCCTTGAGAGGTAGGCTATGAGCGGTGGGCCACGAAAGGTGGGCCATGAGAGGTGGGCCATGGGAGGTGGGCCATGAGTGGTGGGCTATGAGAGGTAGGCTATAAGTGGTGGGTCATGAGAAGTGGGCCATGAGAGATGTTTACCATGAGAGGTGGGAAACAAGAAGTAGGCTATGAGCGGTGGGTCGTGAGAGGTGGGCAATGAGAAGTGGGCCATGAGAGGCTGGTCGTGAAAGGTAGGCCATGAGAAGTGGGCCATGCAGGGTGGGCCATAGGAGGTGGGCCATGAAAGGCTGGCCGTGAGAGGTAGGTCATGAGAAGTGGGCCATGCGAGGGGGCCATAAGAGGTAGGCCATGAAAGGTGGGCCATGAGAGGTGGGCCATGACAGGTGGGCCATGAGAGGTGGGCCATGAGAGGTCGACCATGAGAGGGGAACCATAAGAGGTGGGCCACGTGAGGTGGGCCATGCTTCACTCAGCTGGCACAGCCGGTCCAGAAATCGTTAGAGTATGAAAAGTGTGCCATGCTCTACAGTGGGTCATTATCAAATTGACTAAAGATATTTGACCCAGCGCAAGGTCAAGGTTGAATCACGTTATCGGTTATGGTGCACAATGTTTGGAAATACAGTGTGGAGTTATATCACTATGTAGCACTGTGAGTATATCACTATGAAGCACTATGAGTTTATCACTGTGTAGCACTGTGTGCATATTATTGTTGCACTGTGAGTATTCTTTAGCACAAACTGTTAATGTTGCTTCGTAAGGAAAACTGGTCTAACTGAGAACTATACTTTTGAGGCGACACTGTGGCGACACTGTGGCGACACTGTGGCGACACTGGGGCGACACTGTGGTGACACTGTGGCGACACAGTGGCGACACTGTGGCGACAAAGTGGCGACACTGTGGCGACACTGTGGCGACACTGTGACGACACTGTGGCGACACTGTGGCGACACTGTGGCGACACTGTGGCGACACTGTGGCGACACTGTGGCGACACTCTGGCGACACTGTGGCGACACTGTGGCGACACTGTGGCGACACTGTGGCGACACTGTGGCGACACTGTGGCGGCACT
>SDVV010035493.1:0-11054 GCA_016164225.1 Gammarus roeselii
CAATATACGGCGGCATATGTATTCCCATTTCCCATATATATTCCATGAACAAATAACCTTAGAAAAACTTCAGTCATATTTTCCAAATGCTGAATTTGTTACGTTGTTTTTTCATGCAACATCGAAGGCCAGAATGCAGGAATGTCACCGGCTTGAGAGATATGCCGAATCGTCGATAAGCCTCATGCTCCATTCAACTGACGGCCGGCAGATAACAAGAGTCAAGCGGGTTCAGGAGCCTCTTTCAGGAAGGAAAGCAACAAAAAAAATCCACATTGCTTCTAAAAATGTCCAGTGACAAAGGGTTATTTTTTAATGTAAGTAATATTGTCAGGTGGCGGCTACGAAGACTCTCCAAGTATCTCAGTGAGGAGGCATTAGTTGGATTTTTTTTTTAACCCATTGCTAAGAGAATATTTTAACAAATACTAGGAACACATTTTTTTAAATTGAATATCGGTGTTTTCGACGAAGTAGATACAGTAAATATTGTAGATACCATGAATAGTGATGCCTGACCCAGACCAGGAAATCCTGTAGCCAAAGGCTATCCCGTGTCCACAATTCCAAACCTATTTGGAATTGTGGCCGAACATTTTGTGTTGCCAGATCCATTGCAGTAATGAAAATCCATAGCAGTATTTATTGAGCCGGGATACAAACAGGGACTTTTTAATATATAGATAAATGCATGTGACGCGTCACTTTACCTGAGCCAAATCGTTGTTTGAATTCCGCTAAATCAAATAATATGTATCACATGTGTGCTGCTAGACCTCCCTCGTCTGATCTCAATACATTAAACGAAACTTGTTTCAATTCCATTCCTCATGATTGTCCTCATATGGTGTAGTTTCTCATTGAATTTTATTGCATTTCCCATTAAACATTAACTGTTGCATAACCGATCAACTGCCCATTACATATGCTTTTCAACTGAACGTCCCTCCAACGACTTACAATTATTGCCCGACCCCTTCAGCAAACTAAAGACGCTAGCTTCGTTGGAGCAGATAATTCATATGGACTTGACGACATCCTTGGTGAGGGTGGAGCAAATGCTACATTGATGTCATTTTCCGTTGTGCTCTATTCTAAATATAATGGACATTTACCACGAAAAGATATAAAATTTCTGAAGGGAAGAAATACAAATTAATAACTCTGGTTCGTAGGGGCTATGTTGAAAAAAGTTTTTTCCATACTTGTCGTAAGCTCTTGCACTACGTAATTCGGAAATCAAAGATATTCAACTTTGTAGCTAAATTCTGTCAGAAAGAAGCAAATCTAGAGCTACGTGGAAAGTTGCCAATATCCTACATGGCCGATGTGTGTCGCCGTCTACAGTTCGTATTGTCCAAAATGGTGTTTGTCTAGCGCCTGCATTCCTGGCAAATGAGTTTAATGAGTACCTCTCATATTTTGCTACTAGTCTCGTTAACGGTGCTACCCGCCCTGCTACCTCATACTGCGTCCCCTGTAATGGTGCTCCCCACCCTGTAACTTCCCAACATGTACCTTTTAACGGTGTTCCCCGCCCTGCTACCTTATACTGTGCCCCCTGTAATGGTGCTCCCCACCCTGTAACTTCCCACCATGTACCTTTTAACGGTGCTTCCCGCCCTGTTACCTCACACCATGACCCCTTTAACAGTGTTGCCTATCCTGTTTCCTCGCACCATGTCCCTTTTAACAGTGCTGCCCGCCCTGTTACCTCATACATGACCCCTTCAACAGTGCTGCCCGCCCTGTTACCTCATACATGGCCCCTTTAACAGTGCTGCCCGCCCTGTTACCTCATACAGAACCCCTTTAACAGTGCTGCCCGCCTTGTTACCTAATACATGGCCCCTTTAACAGTGCTGCCCGCCCTGTTACCTCATACATGGCCCCTTTAACAGTGCTGCCCGCTCTGTTACCTAATACATGGCCACTTTAACAGTGCTGCCCGCCCTGTTACCTCATACATGACCCCTTTATCAGTGCACCCGCTCTGGTACCTAATACATGGCCCCTTTCTCCTAAGCCTTTAGCTCTTTCTTTTAAACAGACATCTTCTGCTGCGATTAAGTCTATTGTTAATGCATTTGAACCTAAGGCATTTAATGAGCCAGTATTCAGCCATACATTGTGAACATGACACTAACTCCTATTGCTCATGTTATGGATTATATTTTCAATCTTTCTCATAATCAAGGTGTGTACTCCGATGCTATAAATATAGCTCGTGTGATACCTATTTTTGAGAAGGGCAATCGCAATAATTTTGGTAACTATAGGCCTATATCAACCATATCAGTGTTTACCAAGATACTCGAATAAATAGTACACGTTAGGCTGTCCTCATTTGTACATCAACAAAATATATTCACTTTTGGCTGCGTGAAAAAGAACAAAAACACTTGCAATATTTCCCTTGGTCCAGGATTGTCTCAGTACCTTTCACAGGAAAACCTATTCCATTTATCTCTTTATCGACCATAAGAACGTCTGCGATACAGTAGATTCATAGGGTGAAGTTGGATGCCCACGGTGTAAGGAGTACTGCTTTGTAGTTGGTAGTGTATCACCTGAACAGTCACACCCTGAATGTCTCGGTCGGCAATGTCAGTTCCACCCATTTGCCCGTAGCGGTTGGCGTGCCCCATGGTAAGTGCTTTGCCCTTTACTGGTCAAAATCATCATAAACAATATAGCGTCTATCCAAAACTCACATGTAATAATGCTTCGCAGACGATACGGGGTTCAGCGTCCAGGGCGATACTTTTGAAGAGATCCTAGATGAGGCGAATGCACCTGGAATTTATTCTTGATAATAAACTCACCTACAGTTTCCGTATTTCTGAGTTGACATGCACACAAAGCAAATCGCGGGCGCTTTTTACGCTCTTCCTGGCCTTCTCCTCCGAGCTGCTCTGAGGACTCTTTATTTTAACCTCGTATGTCTTCATGTTGTTCAAATTATTATACTACGGGATGGGGTCTCTGACAATTTACTAAACCCATTTGCGATTTTGGTAAATATAATTTTACGGGCGATATTGCATGTCAAATTTGATAACGACCACATCCCCCCATTGAAGACCAACTTATTGTTTGAATCGCTAGGATTGCTCAAATTAACTGCTATTCAGCGTGCGTCTATTTTGAAATTTGGTCTCAATGGTATACACAATTATCCACTTTTATTCGGTCAGTGCATACAACACTTAATCTCTAACCATTCATACGTGACTCGTAATATTGGCCTCAACCTCCCCAATATCAGATAACAGGTGAAGAGATCAGGGACGATCTTCCAGTCTGTTAAGCTGCTAAACGAACAGCCTTTCTTTTGTCAGCAGCGAATATGCTCTAAAGATGATAAATAAAATATACAGATCTCTGGTTACTCAAAATTACTGAACGACAATGAAATGTGCAGGGGAACGAGAGCTTTGGTCTGCCCTCCTGTGATCGCAGACAACCGAGTGCCTCAACGGAGTCTTCCACTGCATGGAGCTGTCTCATTACTAAGTACCAAGTCTCTCATTACTTAGTATCAAGTGTCTCCTTACTTAGTACCAAGTGTCTCATTACTTAGTACCAAGTCTCTCATCACTTAGTACCAAGTCTCTCATTGATTAGTACAGACTCTCTTTGCCATTCTGATAGTATCCTAATGAAATGATGCCCTATTTGCCTCTTATACATACTTGGTGTCCATGACTTCTGAGGCGGAGCTTTGCCTATCTTTCATTGAAGTACTGACTGGTCAATTTGATAGGCACACTGCATTTGGAAGTTGTACCCTTGCTGTATGGCTGCCCCAACGGTATGCGACTAATCTAGCTTCAATCTGGTATTGAAGCGAGCCTGCCTTGTATGCGACTAATCTAGCTTCAATCTGGTATTGAAGCGAGCCTGCCTTGTATGCGACTAATCCAGCTTTATTTCATTGCTGTTAATTCTGGCCCAATTTGAATGCGCTCGTCTAGTTGAAAAATTTTTGGCTGGTAAATTTATCTCTCTTCAAATATCTTTTATCAGAACGTCCAAATCGCAATGCTCTGCACTTTTATCCTTACCCTTAAGCTGCTACTAGCTTGGCAGCGGTTGTTTTATGCGATTTTTTTCTTAATGTATCCATTTAACCCATGTATTTTATTGTATCTGCATTTTTAAATCTATATATAATCAATCAATCAACCAAACTATCAAACAATCAATATAAATTATCAATATATACACTATCAATTGAAAACGTTTTAATTAGGACGATTAGCGGACGTTAAATAATCATAATATCCAGTACTTATGAAATTGTATAATTATTTCTAGTAAATAATTAATACTTATATTCTTAATTTCAAGAGAAATAGTGGAACACCATTACACAATGACCTCACCGGAAGAGTGGCGCACTGGATTGTCCTTCGACGAGACGATGAAAATCTGTCAAGGGAGCTACTGTATTAATCATGTATCCATTTGCTGAAGAAATTATACAGGTCACGACTGGAAAACTTCCTGGTGTTCCTTATATTTTTATTGTTTCTTAGGGAATTCCAACCCTCTGATATTGTGTTGCGACGCCTAGCTTGTTTATACTAAATGCGAAAAACGTGTGTCTACGATGCATGAATAATTAGTGCCCTATTTATTGAATTCAACCTTTCAATACAATTTAATTGGAATGAACGACAACTGGCATTAGCGGTGCCAATGCATTCTATGATAGCATTAACAACCACCTGCCAGCTGGCCTCCGTTATCTCTATAAACTCTTCGTGTATTTTTAAAAAATTACTACAACAAGTTGCTAATGAAAAAGCTTCTCGCCTCTCACTGACAGCGCGTCTATCAATAATACTTCCGTTGCATTACTGTTGAACAGCAGTATTTTTCGACAGTAGTTCTAACTCGATGACGGTTTTTTGGCACTCAGAACTTTGCCGATTTGGTCAAAGGATACTTGGGTTGGTGACAGAGCGAGAGTGTCGCCAGGGGTTCAACTTAAGAACACAAACGGCGTGAAACATCTGTTGGAATTGGGTCGGTGACAGACGCGAGAGTGCCAGTAGTTCCACAGAAGGACACAGATGGCGTGAAACATCTGTTTGAATTGGGTCGGTGACAGACGCAAGAGACCAGGAGATCCACAGCAGGACACTGATGGCGTGAAATATCTGTTGGAAGTAGGTCGGTGACAGGCGCAAGAGGCCAGGAGATCCACAGCAGGACACAGATGGCGTGAAACATCTGTTGGAAGTAGGTTGGTGACAGGCGCAAGAGGCCAGGAGATCCACAGAAGGACACAGATGGCGTGAAACATCTGATGGAAGTGGGTCGGTGACAGACTCAAGAGGCCAGGAGATCCATAGCAGGACACAGATGACGTGAAACATCTGCTGGTATTTGTGGTGTGACTAAGCAAATCATTTCAATGTCAAAGGATTCAACACAGACGAGGGGAAATAGTTGCTCCGTTAGAAGGTTCGTTAGGTCTTCCTTTAGGTTTACAAGTGCTTCCAAATGTAAGAAGACAACAACAGATATATTGTCCTAAAATAGGTTGCCTCATGAGGGAAAGAGGATTAGTTCTGAATTACATGGTCTAAGAGCGCTTCATGTTTTATTTCTGTTTGTAAAACATCAGAAAAAGGAACGGTTTAGCTGATTAACGGCGATTACTGAATTGAATTTATCGAGCCCTGACGCAAACGTTTCGATTGTATTGTTGTTAACAACCTCCGGTGGAAGTTTGTTCCATAGTTCGACCACTCTATACGTGAAAAAATTGGGCGTGATGTAGAGGGAGAAGCGTTTCCCAGCGATTTTGTATCCATTGTTCCTAGTCACTCAGCTCGAATCTGGAGTAAAAAGGCTTGCTCGGTCGACGATTTCGTTACCCTTCATAATTTTCCACACCTCGAGCATGTCAACTCTGACTCGACACTTCTCTAGTGAATAAAGATTGAGTTCATGTATTCCGGCTTCGTGCGATTTATTGCGCAGCGAAGAGATAAATTTGGTAGCGCTGCGTTTAACTTCCTCTAATTTATTGACGTATTTTCTAAGATATGGAGACCAGAATTGAACGGGATAACCGAGATACGCTCTAACAAATGCTCTTTATAATTCATGATTACTGTGTGTGTTTTTTACGAGATAGTTCGGGTTATCATGACTAGCATTTTGTTGCCTTTTTTGGCAGCATCGTTGCATTGCTTGCTGCTTATAAAGTCGGTCGGTCACGTTGTTACACGGGGATGATGTTCCCTCATAAGTATGGATGACTCATTTATCCGATTTATACGATTGACTCATTTATACGAGTGACATAAATCACAAGGTCAATCTCAGATTGAATGAAAATTATTCCATTCGAACATAAACGAAATTTACGGGGCGAGGCAAGGCTCAAATAGCTGGTAAAACTACCAGTCTTCTACAAAACAGACACAAATAAAAAACTTTCGATACCCACGCTTCAAAGGAAATAATTGATGACAACAATAAGTGAATAATCATCTGATTCACAATCATTTACCCTAGGTTTAAAAATGTTTGCGGAACTTCGTACAACCAATGTGGTACCTTGAATTGACTATAACGGAGTGTTTTTCGTTATCATTCGTGACTGTTATTCATCTAGCTTAGCAGCTGGGCTTTGCCAACACTCGAATACATTCTAAGATTGGCCATAAAAAGGCATTAACAACACGTTACATTTTATTGTACGATTTAGCTAGTTTAATTGAACCGCCGTCCAAACTGCACATAGTATTTGTCAGCACACTTTGCATTTATTGAATTCTTAAGCTGGACACAATTTCTCACTGAAACCTTTAACACAATAAAAAGACCAGTTGGAGCATATACCTGCCCATCTTATAATCTAGATTTTTTCTATATCGCCTCTTACCGGTGATAGTTGCCCTAATCAAGTAACGCTTGCCTAGGATTATTTGACCTTTCGGCCTATAATTTCAGTTAACTTTGAGGCCTACCTAAATTTATGTTTTGAGAACATTAATTTCATGTCGTGGAGCTGGTGTGTTTTGTAAATTTTCAAAACTCTACATTTGCGATTGTCAAAGGTTATATGATTTGAATAGTGTCCGATTCCAGATAACTGAATTGATGGTTGTGGAGACATGAGTAGTGTTCAGTGTGGTAGCGAGTGTGTGAGTATTCGATTACAAGCTATCGATGAATTGCAAAGTGTTCATTGAATAATTACTTCATTTAGCAGAAGATGGAGAATCAAAGCGTCTGTGCATCATTTTGGACAGAACATCACAATATAATAAATGTATCCGCACTCGGTGAGTATCACCTCGATGGGAAGAATTTTCAGAACCGAGTTTTATATCAATTTTCGGAAAGATGCCAAATGGATGAGTGTAGCAGATACAAATCACAAGAGGAACAACAAGGGAGGAAAGTTCTCCCGCTGTATACGTGTCGCTGATTATTCAAATTTCAAATATGCAAATGAGATAAAATTTCAACGCTGCCAAACGTAGTAAAATCAGCCTGAATGATTAATACATGAATAGATGCCTAATTATAAGTGGTCAGAGTCACACTTTTTTGGTTCCCTATAAATGCGACCTTACGAGGTTACCTGTGTCAGGCGATCTGAACTTTGGTAATTTGTTCGAAAGTCAAACATAAGGCACGACAAGTTCTCGAAGTAGCCTTCGCCGGAAACTTCCAATAAATACTTTTTCAGCCTATCGTATTGCCGCAAAATGTGTCGAATGATGAAACGGTTACGAGCTATTAAATGAGACATGTTCTGTAACTGTTTCAGTTAATTATTTATAGGTTTCTAGCATTGGATATTTCTGATCACCTGCACATATACCACTATATTAAAGTTCCTGGACTACTACAATTCTGAACATTTTACATACAAAGAAAATATCATACGACTTCATGAACGAGATCATTATTAATAAATACTCGTTTCCATTGTTCCAGTTGGTATGAAAACAAGTACGGCGCAGCTGTAACCTGCTCCATCATACGACAAGCAGTATCGTCAATACACTTACAGTAACCAACGGATACCATTTGGCGCGGTTAACGAACTCACACTCATGATCTTCAACTCATCTGATAGTTGCTCGGTATTACGAAGCTCTGAAACGTTCTCTTTATTTCTCTCTTTTCTCAGCGCAAGTCCGAATCTTTGGCCTCACCACACCTCCCGTTCTTAATCTCATGTCCCATTTTCTAGGCCTTGCCGTGCGCCCTCAAATCGGTTTCTGCCGATCTGATGGCCTCAATTGAGATTAACTAGCAAACACTAAATGGGAGGGGAAAGGGAAGCAAAACAGGGGACTGTTGTAGGCTGGGAAAAAACACGGGAAAGCCATAATGCAGAATGAACAAAGGAACTCTGATTTGGGCATTAGGTATCAATATTATGTGAATCTTTCCTAATGCACTAAATCGTGATCAATAGCGATGTGGGCCGATGAGATAATTCCAGTAATGAACATTGGGAGAAGTTGGAGAAGTTAATACAAACTTGTGGTCTGGAAGCAGAATGGATGCAAGTGGACGATCACAATCTCTTTGACAATAAACTTTGGCCGCGTTGTAGCCACACCTAAAAGAAACACGACCATCCACGTTGATCCGTTCGATTTAATGCACTCTTTCAATACTAAGATTACGACACACAGTTTTGCAGGCAAATTGTCTCTCAACTTTTGTTTTTCGCGGCAAACCAATAAAATTCGGTAACGAAAAAGTTATATTGTATTGTAATTTGTAATTCGGTAACGAAAAAGTTATATTGTTACACTGCGCTTCACGATAAAACATTCTAATAAAAACGTATTATATGGGCTGAAATAAATTACAATATCTGTCTGATACGCAGTAAACTTGACAAGTTGCATGTCATTATCTGATGATTGGAACCAAAGGTTATTTGAAAATTTCGTTAATGATGGCATTCCTCTTTAACTCAACTATTCTCTCATAGCCCACATCCCTTTGTTCTAATCATCCACTCCTTCTCTCCGTCTCCGCGGGCTGACGCCCGGTGCGGGTAGGAGGCATTAGTGTGAATGATACTGTCGATAAATTGCAGTGGACAGACTTCAAATATGTCCCGACACGGGGCTTTCGATTTATAGCTTAAAATGAGTGAAGGGAGCTGACGACTTGATTAGTTAATGAAAGATTTGTGGTCCGTGGACTTCAGCCAATAAGATTGGGTGGTTGTCTATCCACAGATCAAAGTCTTGGGTTCATGATAATACCGTCCGAAGAATACCCGAAAGAACACCGTCCTATGAATACCCGAAAGAACACAGATGAGAAGAATTGCTACAAAATATAGCGAGGATCATTTAAATTATTGTTGATGTGTCTTCCGATTCAATGACATCTGAATGGTTTAAAATTACACGTTCCTTAACTCGAAAATCTGAATCAAGTTGAACCAACGTGATGAACCTGTTTGATAATATGAATTGCTATGTGAAAACTTTGTTATGAAGGTAACGTGTAGGTATCAATGAAGCAATCAATAGCATATGAACAATAGAGTTTAACGTAGAACCCTGTTTGAAGACTCCAATGAGCTTAAACAAAGTGAAACTCAAAGCAGACGATGATCGGCATTCGAAGCTAGTAAAGATTGGTATTAAATAAATTATTTCCATCGTCTGGCAATGGGGTTTCAATACTTAATAAGACCACATGAATTTCATTCTCAAATACACTATTTGAATTAGCGGAAACGAAAGTTCAACTTGAATTTGTCGCAGCTCATTCCTATACTGGGCAGCGCCTATTCGTATTTCATGATGCAAAACGAATATACAATTCTATCATCAATGATCTCACAGACAACGTCTATTTCGAGGTAAGAAATGCGAATTACATGGCCCTGGGAAATCACTAATACATGAGATTGCAAAATCGCGAATGTGTGGGGTTATGAAGTCACGAATACATGGGCTTGGGAAGTTGAAATGTGCTAACATGTCATGAAGATTGATCTAAAACAGTGTACGACAACAAAGGGGTGAATTGATGACAGAAATTATACATAAAATTTAATTCACCGGAAAGATAATCACGCTTGCCTTCATAAATAAATTAGTGCGATAATCGTTGCCGTATTGCATTCAAGAGGCGTTTGTATACATACATCGACTGACGTATCAAGCACACATACAGTCGTGAAAATAAGTTCTCATTAGTGTATCACGTATACTGTACACTAAGAAAACACCGTTCTAGAGTTGACAGAACAATATTGGAATCTAATCTAACTAGCAATACTTTAAATCTAGTCGTCTGACCTCAAAAATTACCCCAAAAAAGGTTAATTACCTCGCACAATGGAAATTGTTAAATTCATTCCTTATTCAAATTGGAAACAAAATGAACTCAGATCGGAACCAAATTGAATCGACGTAATCAGAGTCAAGTGTTTTCTTTCACCGTTATTTTTGTCTCGACGTTCCTTCACCGTTATCTTTGTCTCGATGTTCCTTCACCGTTATCTTTGTCTCGACGTTCCTTCACCGTTATCTTTGTCTCGACGTTCCTTCACCGTTATCTTTGTCTCGCCGTTCCTTCGCCGTTATCTTTGTCTCGACGTCCGTAACTGGTTGCCTGACATCTGTTCATGCCTTTGAGATGCCACGATTTGAGCTATTTCTTACAGAAAGCTTAAGGGTAAGAGCTGCCGGCCTTCTTCGTATCGAAAAGATAATTTGAATACAGCGATAGAAAATGGTGAATGTACGAGGATGACAGGGCTACTGGACCAGACCTGCATGCTCAGAGCTTCAACATACTCATGAGAATACGTTATCAAACAAAGTTCCGCGTTTGATCTAGCAAACATTATTCCTAAAATTGCTCCTATTCAAATTGATAAAACATAAAAATATGCTATGCTACTTCGAACGTTTCCTCGATTTTTCTAGAAAAGAATTGATACCTGCTGCCGCCATGATACAAGCGGCGGATTTAAACGAAATAAATGCTTGCGAGCTGCCGACAATGATCCAAAACCTTTAGTATATTTTACA
>SDVV010035494.1:0-11054 GCA_016164225.1 Gammarus roeselii
CATCCCTGTTCTGTTTCGAACCACGTCGTTGGTGATCCGGTCTCTCAGCGTTACTCCAGCCATGCTCCTCAAACATTTCATCTCGAAAACATTCAACCTTCTTCTCTCCTCTGCTCTCACCCCACAAGCCTCAGCTCCGTAGAGCACAGTTGGGACAACAGCACCCTCATACAGCCCTCTCTTTGCTTCCATCCCCAACGTTCTACAGCTCATTAATATTGCCTGCCACGGCTAAATTTCCTTTGCTTATTATACCATCTAATAGGTATGCGGTCACCAAACCGCATCATATCAATTTCCGTTCTTGGTGCTGATAATGACCACTTCTTCTTACGCAGCACGAGTGCGCTCATGGGAGTGTGCTCACCTCGTCACTAGACACATGACTGTGTGTGGCAGCCTACCAACACGCGAGAGGTTGTAGTCTTGGGCGGTCCATCTACACTTCCTTAACGTCTCGCTGCTCTGATTTCATCACACAAACGCTAAATTTTGCGCTTCGTTGATGTCCATTTGTTTTTGATCGACTGCTATTTCTTCTTGACTCTTGTTCCCAACACATGATTCGTTTCCTTCCGTTACTATGTAACAAACATGCTAAGTTCTGTTGCCTCGTGGTATGGTAAATCTTGTTCATTCGAATAGCTTAGCAAATTCAGATTTCATGGAATTATTTTCTCCCTCATTCCTGTCCTGTTGCTGTCGGCCAACCCTGTATTACTGCTCGTCAGTCCCACGCTAGTCTCACGCTCACGCTAACGGATCTATCAGGACACAGCGCGTATGCCAGCAGAGCAGCTGAATGTGCCGCAGTGCCCGCCTTCACCTACGTTCCTATGAACCTTCGATACTTTTGACGATCACATGAAAGGGTCACTAGGCGCTTGAATGGTCAATATTACCTCTCAGATCTAGCGGTCTTCCTTCTCGCCTTTGCATGTTTACGCATGCATTGTCTGTCTTGTCGCCGTAGTAGTTTTCAACATTCGTCTGCCCGTCCTGTTTCACGTAGACAAACTGCTCCACTTGTCCACGACATGTCGTGTCCTTCATGTTGCGGTAGCTCTTTCACTGCTGCCTCCTTCGGTCATAATTTGCTTATTTGATAGTTCAGGTAACAGTTGCTCCAGCCTTACTTGCTGTTGGTCTAAAGCTAAATCTTGTTGCTACATCGTTTCCACGAATTTTAAGTTGATTAACCTTTCAATTGCATCTGTAAGTTGCCTTAACTCTTCAGACATTATCCTCTTAATGATACCTTTTACTGGACAAGAGGCGCATCTAGATCAGATGACAGACACGAGATGGGTACTTAGTATTCTATACCTGCTTTAAATGTATTCTAACCCAAAATTATCACATGAGGCCTGTTTCTGGTCACACTGCTTGCGTCTAATTTTTGGCGTTAATGTTTGCTGTCTTTGTTTCGGGTCACAGCAACAACAACAACAACAACAACTGACTTGTTATTTCTTTGGTAACTACTATTAGAATCGTTAGTGGCTGCCAATCCTTGTTTTGTTGTTATTGATAAGCACATTGTTGTAAGTTCAACCTAATTGGAAAATTGATTGTCATCTGTATCAATGTAATCATCAAACGTTTCAGCTTAAGCTTTTTAACGTTATATAGAGAGGCCACAAATTTTAGACCCGCCGTTTTTGTCTTCTGTCCAAGTGACCTGGGAGTTCAAATCTAATATCCTTGCTATACTTTGTTTCAGATCTGGAGTTGGTTCATCTGGTGACAAACAGACGTTGTTTTATGTTGAAGTGACGGACGCTATGAAGCTAGGCCATGGTAAGTCATAGCATTTCGAATTTGTATCCCTAGGCTTGCTTGTGTTTGTCTGTCCCATTTCCTTGTCGACTTTTAAAATGCTAATACCTCGTCATCAGTGCATGATTGTTTTTGACGTTTAAAGGCTCATATGAAAGAGGACGCTGTGCGCAGAGTTTCACGCCATACATTTCCACAATGTCATGAGTGCATTGGGTCGTGGCTTGAAGCTCTTCGAAACGAACGGGCGGAGTTGGCAGCTGAGCCAGTTACTGTTGCGGATGATACGGCACTGGTGGCGGATTCAGAGGTCAAGCGGTGTAGGCTAGTATCGGAATTTGACAGAGTGAGAGCGAGGAGGAAGTTTCGAGTGAACATGGGTAAAAGACAAGTAATGAGATGCTCGAGGAATGTCGATGCAAGCAGAATTAAGTGTCCTCCTAAATGGGAGAGTTATTGAAGGAAGTTCAGTGTTCTTAGCATCTGGGCTCCCCATGTGGAGAAGGCTGAACTAGTGGAAACTGAAGTGAAGTCGCGAGTGAAGGAAGGGTGTAAAGTGTAATGAGCTGTAGGACGTTGGGGATGGAAGCAAAGAGAGGGCTGTATGAGGGTATAGTTGTTCTAACTGTGCTCTACGGAGCTGAGATTTACGGGGTGAGAGTAGAAGAGAGCAGATTGTTCAAGGTCTTCTAGACGAAGTGTTGACACTCTTCTAGTTGAGGTGGTGTAACGCTGAGAGACAGGATCAATAACGACATGGTGAGATTTAGAACAGGAATGGTGAAGAAGTTGGAGGACCGAGTTGATTCGCGTGTTATGAGATGTTTCGGACACATGGTGAGGATGGATGAAGGGAGATAGGTGAAAAGGGTGTTGAAGGCAGGGGCGAGTGGACGTAGGCTTTGAGGGAGACCAAAGTTTGGGTGGATGAATGGTGTAAAGCAGGCGTTAGGAAAGAGTGACTTGAGTGTGGAGGTAGCGAGAGAGCGTGCAATGAATAGACGTGACTGGAATATGATTGTGAATAGATGATTTATGACGCTGCCCTGATGTGCTTTCCCCCCGTTTTCATCACGTTGAGAGACGTGATGGTCGTGGGTAGGAGGTGTGCCTGGTCATCATGACGCGGCAAGGGTAAACCAATCATACTGTCGAGCCCTGCTGCTGACACTGACCTCGAACCGCACTCATGACCCGAGGGTGTGTTGCGTGGTCTCCCACCCGACCCTTCAACGAAAAAGGGCTAAGTTGTGTGAGAGTATGAGATGACTGTGAGGTGCGCCTTGCCGTCGGTCACCCCCCTTTTCTGGGAAATTCTGCCTAAACTTCAAAGTAGTTTCCAATACTGGATTCGTGTTTGACCTCGCGCGTTCTTGTTTATTGCTACACCACAGTAATGGAAAGCATTAATTGGTGTCATAAGTCACTGAGAAAGTGGTGGTGTTAGCACCACCACCACTCGTAGCCACGCGCGTCGACTGTGTTGTGTTGGGTGCTTGACTCATGAAACTTGAGATGCGAAAGGTTTTAATTGTACCGACGACATTTCCCAACACCATTGTTGCCAGTGGTGGTGAAAGGCTTTAATTGTGCTGATGACGCTCCCCCACGACACAGATTGTTGCCAGTGGTGGCGAAAGGCTTTAATTGAGCTGATGACACTCCCCCACGACACAGATCGTTGTCAGTGGTGGCGTAAGGCTTTAATTGTGCTGATGACACAGCCCGACAGAGATTGTTGCCAGTGGTGGCGTAAGGCTTTAATTGTGCTGATGACACTCCCCAACACAGATTGTTGCCAGTGGTGGCGTAAGGCTTTAATTGTGCTGATGACACTCCCCAACACAGATTGTTGCCAGTGGTGTCGAAATGCTTCAATTGTACTGATGACGATCCCCGACACAGATTGTAGCCAGTGTGCTAGGGTGTACAAGGTCGGAGCTGATGGTTCACAAGAAAGGTTCAGACCTTGTGTTTTTGTTTGGCCAACGTCAGGGCACATCTCTTATCTCTGTGAGATAGGGTCCGGTATCCTCTGCGAATGAAGTCATGTACGATAAATAAGAACCACTCCACGATATTCAAGCGACGGCTCAAGTAGCTACTTAAATTCAATCTCCTAATATATTTTTTGAATCATTTGGAAGTCAGTTTGTGTATGAGCCCCTCTCGGTATGAGTAATAATCACTTCTCAATGGAAGATAATAAATATCCCAGATATCTATTTTCTTCCATTGGCAAAGAATGCAATGAATTTGTATAGAGAGGCACTGTAGGGTAGGGCGCGACGAAGGACTGTGAGGTCTTTGAGGCACTGTATGCTAGGGCGCGACGAAGGACTGTGAGGTCTTTGAGGCACTCTAGGATAGGGTGCGACGAAGGACTGTGAGGTCTTTGAGGCACTGAACGATAGGGCGCGACGAAGGACTGTGAGGTCTTTGAGGCACTGTAGGATAGGGCGCGACGAAGGACTGTGAGGTCTTTGAGGCACTGTAGGGTAGGGCGCGACGAAGGACTGTGAGGTCTTTGAGGCACTATCGGGTAGGGCTGCAACAAATGACTGTGAGGTCTTCGAGGCGCTGTAGGGTAGGTCACGATAAGGAACTGTGTTGTCTTTGAGGCACTGTAGGGTGATGCGATGAAAAACCTTGGGAATATCCCTTCAGATTTCTCTACATCACCCTACACTATCTCTCTTTTTCCTTATCCTGAATTTATTATCGTTCAGCAACCTCCCATGTCCTTTATATTAAATTCACATTTTTCTAACTATCTCTACTCATTCGAGGATGTCACCTAGCCAGAGTGGGTACACGTATTGTTTCACACAGTGAGCCGCTTCCATTCCCTCCTGGCGGGGTTCAGGGGCGCCCGCGCGCGGCATGTACTATGGGCCACAAAGATAGACCTTATTTGTATTTTCGCGGTCTGTTTCCGATATCCCACCATCGAGATTGTACATTTTAATACGTATGTATTTACGTGTGGATGTGTCCTACAGACGTACGGTTCTATTTATACAACTATTAAAACTTACATACATACATACCTACAATTTCAGTAAGCGGACGTTTAGATAAACAACGTGAAAGTTAGGTACCTATCCGACGTTGATAGTTCATGATGGGGACAAAGTGACAAGTTTGAAATTCTTCATTGATGAATGTGTGAAGAGGGTTTCCATCTGTCACATATAATAAGTGTTAAATGTATTGATTTCGGGTTCACCGTCCGTTTCTTTTCCATATGATGAGCCCCAGCCTTTCCTAATTCTGTCTATGGCTGGGCTAAGGTACATAACATGTATTGAAGGGCACCGTTACGTACCGTTACGTTGATGGTCGTGAGATGGCGTCACAGCTCCTCATGCCTAGGCTAGGTTCCAACACATTCCAAGTAGCAACACTTGATCTCTGGCAAGAATGGCAGGTGCCAGCGCTCCAGACGAGAGACGTGTGACATTACACAGCTTAGCGCAGAGGCAGTATCGTATCCAATGAGTGACAAGTGAATTCAAAAACACCATCGCATACAGTTCTTCGCGTCTAAGCTCCAAAGTTTACAAATTTCCAGACTGTAGAAACTTTTTTTTTGCTGTATCAAAATAAGAGCCGGTCACCAATCTAAGCCAAATATCGATCCGAGACCGGATATCGTCTCGCAAAGGTTAAATTTTAAAACTTTATTGGGGAGATCGACTATCATCTTTTTAGAGCAAGAGCAATAAGGCTCACTCACCTTCCCGAGGTGTCCTCGTTAACCACGAAATTTCATTTATCCCTTTGTGTAAATACGTTTTGAGTTAGATCTCTCTACCGTCCCCACCTTTCAGTTTGTAGCTACATCCCCCCCTTTGTGCACAAAGAGGTGAGCCCCCACTGACACCGGGGTTTGAAAAGAACTAAAAAAAAAACTTACACCAAAAAATAAAATTTAGCTTCAAGTCTAGTTATAAGATTATATTTAAGTTAATTTAGGTTCAATCTAAGAACGTATATAAATATACTTATATACATTTCAAGTTGTATGTAAATAAGGCCCCACCTTCATTAACCAGAACCCCGGGTAGAAACCGTAGATCAAACAAGGGCAAGACCATGCCCTATCAGAGGGGGCTGTCGGCCCCTCAAGATCGTCACATTCAAACCCGTCAGCGAAAAGAAATGCCGAACCCCTCACACGTTCCTCATCGACAGGAGACCTAACTCAGGTCATAGTCGATGACACAAATGAACGCTTCTCGAAGCTGGACGCGAATATAACCGGAATGCAGAGTATCCTGGGCAGGAAAAGCAACATGATGGGCTTTCCCGAACCGGAGACCGAGGACTGCTCGACGCACTCCAGTGAACGTCTCACTAAACTTGAGAACCTTCTTGCAACTAAGAATACCCGACTGGATGAGCTGATGAGGATTGAGGCCAAGGAACCCGTAACCTGTTCGTGTGCTTCCGCCTCTGACCTCTCTGATGACACCGCTCTCCTCCAAGCTAAAACTCATAACGCCCGAACAACAAGGAACGTAAAGAGGAAACAATACACTCGATTTGATGACCACAACCTATTCAACAACGGCCCTAAATTCCCCGAACAGTTGAAAATGACATTTGATGTCAAAGACAGTCCGGATATTTGCCCATATAAACTACGAGAAGAACTGGGCTCCATGACTGGCCATCCAATTCTCAACACACCGCCAGGGTGACGACAGCTTCACCATTGAAGTAGACACAAAACTTCAAAGTGACACTATACTCTCCAAAAACAGATACAGACACTAGGCCGCATCCCCCAGAAAGGGGGGGTGGCCTACTGCAAGGCGCACCTCACACCCTCATACGCTCACACTCACACGACTTAGCCCTTTTGTGCTAAAGGTTCCGGCCGGTACACCTTCAACATACGTTCTGGGTCACGAGTGCAGTCCGAGGATTCGTCGTCAGCAGCAGGGCCCGACAGTTTTCACTGGTTTACCCCCGCCGCGTCATAATGACCGGGCCCCCCCACCCACGACCATCCCGACAGCGGGATGCCAAGGGCGGGAAAGCACATCAGAGCAGCGTCAAAATCAACCATTCACAACCATTCTCCACTTACGCCTGTTCATTGCACGCTCTCTCGCCACCTCCACATTCATGTCTCCTTCCTAACGCCTGCTTCACACCATCCATCCACAAAAACAGAATAGGTGAAAAAGTCTTGCAAAATCACACCACACCCAACTTTTTCCATGAGTCAGGCCTAATTTACATCGAGGGTTTTCCGAGTAATGAAGCCGACGAGTTCATCACCGGACTCGTCCAGTACGAGGAACGTATAATTGAAGCGAAAATCGCACCAAAACTCAAATAAAAAAGAAACACCACCATGGCCCTTCCGCTTGAATTCAATTTCCCCACCCCACCTAACTACATCGACAAACCTTTCTTTGACTCAAAACCAAGGTTACACCATTCGAAAAACGTCCGATGCGATGCCATAAATGCCAGAAATACCGACTCACGAGCAGAGATTGTCACGGTAAGCAAAGATGCTCACATTGCTCCCAAGACGACCACGATAAACGGGACGATCTCTTGTCGTGCCTATCCGAAGAATCTCACTGCTTTTACTGCAAAGTAAACGGCCACCCTACGGGACACGGAGACTGCCCTTAGGACAAGGTTGAGAGGGAGATCCTGCAATATCAAACTGAGCACTAAGTCGGGCGACGAGAGGCTGCGGTCGCGATTCGCTCCCTCCAGGCTGACCCTCCTACCCAGGAGAGAAGATCAGCATCATTCCCTACCCACTTCCTCATAACGCTTGTCATAACGCTTGTAGATAGTGGTGCAAACAAAGTTGCCCCCTCAATGAACACATTCGTCACGATGAACTCGCTCACCGTACAACTGGGAGGCAGACCGATTAACATAAGCCGACAGGGAAAGAAGTATTTGGCCCACGTCGCAAATATTGAGTAAAGTAACTCTATTGAAAGGATAAACAAAATAGACAAACACAAAGTAATTGTCGAGATACATCCGTTCTTCAATGCCACAAGACGAATTATATACACTTCCAACTACACTCCCAAAACTGACCTAAGTACTGTTGCAGCAGGTTTAGCAAAAGATTACGGCGTCACCAACGTTGCCCTAGCAAAATGGATCAAACCACGAAACGTCCACGCCACCGCATATCAAATCACTTTCCTAGGACGTGACACACCGGAATTCATAGTAATCCTGGGCGAACTGGGAAAAACAAAAACTTACCCAAGGGCGACATGGCCTTCAATGTGCAAAAAAATGCCTGGAATACGGTCACGTCATCAAATACTGCCAGCCATACACACCCCAACGTTGTAAGAGGTGCACCGGCGAGCATGACCGAAAAGACTGCACTGCCCACCAACCTAACTGCTACCACTGCTCTTGCCTCCATGAGGCAGGTGACCGCAACTGCCCAAAGCGGACGGACCAAAAAGCCATGACAAAGTGACCGCAGAGTCACACGAAAACAAGCCATCCAAATCTTTTATGACGAAAACCCAAACTGCCGTAATTTAAATTACGCCAAAGCAGTTAAATCCACAACTAAGTCTACCTCACCAGGCGACACTCGCGTACCGTCAACAAAAACTATTACCATGACCGCAACACCCCTCTCCAGTACTAACAATATCACAACCAGCCCGACTCGTAATAGAGGCGGGCGTCCCAAGCAACGAATCCACCAGTGCCCAGGAGAGCACTGCGATGGATGCAGCCTCGGTTGACCACGAGGAGAGGTCCAATAACCCGAAAGTCAAAAGGCAAAGAGACGATGATTCCTGCGACGACGACCGCGGGGTACACGACGTCATCTCGCCACGAAGCAAAAAGATTAGCAACAGCCCACGAACCACAACTCGTCCTGGTTCGTGGGCTGTCTTAACTGCGACCGCACCCAGCGAAAACCAAAGTGAAGTATTCAACCCTCAGCTAACATGCCCGACACCAGAACATCTCACAAGTGAGAACGACCAGCGCCTGTCGATGACGCGTTAAAAATCTTCAACGAACTGATACCCGAAACGACTGATCGACCATGAACCGCACTCGACTCAAATATCCCAACGACTACTACTCAGTCCATCATAATGTTTCAAAAACCCTCCTTAGAATAGAAACGCACTCGCTCAGGAAGCAAACCCAAAGATCGCACTCCCTCGTCCTCCTCCTCTTATAAGAGAACTCACAGCCGAGAACGCAGTGAGTCTAGGAGATCATGTTCTACAGAAAGCGGACGCTCTTGCGAACGCTCTTGATCTCGGACACCTGCGCCTCATAGACACAAACGCCACGAAAGTTCTTACAAACCAGGCGATCGCTCCAGCAGATCATCAAGATCTGGGCGTGAAACAGATCCGAAATTAACAACAGCACAATACTTCAGTGGAATTGCCTGGGACTTAGAAGCAAGAAAGATGAATTATTATCGCTAATCTCCACCCATAAACCTTTGGTGGTAGGCCTCCAGGAGATCAAACTCCGTGACACAGCCACCTTCACAATCCTTCAATATGTCATACACCGTCGCGAAGGTCACGATAATAAGACTGCACACGGCGGAGTGGCACTGATGATCCATCAAAGCATACCTCATCACCTCCTCCCTCTGAGAACAGCACTCCAAGCTGTCGAAGTGCAGATATGTATCTCAGAACCAATTACTGTGGTATCTATCTACTCGTCACGAAACCACGACCTCACGGAGGCACTAAAGACCGATCTGCTTAACCAACTGCACTATCCCGTACGCATCCTTGGAGACTTCAACAGCTGCCACGAAGTGTGGGGATGCGTGAGAACAGACCCCAGGGGAGTGATAGTGGCCAACACCATAGACACTCAAACCTTGTCCTCCTCAATGTGGACGACCTACAAATAAGCTACAGACACCCCAGCCTCATAACAATTCAACATTAACTCCAGAAGGGCCTAAACCTAGTCGGGAACTGGGCTACCCTAAACGGATTCCGATTATCGCCCTCTAAAACTAAAAGCATGCATTTTACCCTTGTGCCTAGCTTACACCTCAAATCAGCCTTAACGCTGCACAATACCCCTCTAGTATACGAAGAAACTATAAAACTCCTGGGTTTTGTGTGACACCCTAAACTCACGTGGCGACCCCACATTGCAGCCCTGGCGACTCGCTGCAAAAGGTCGACGGAACTTATCCAATCGGTAACATCCCTGAAGTTCGGTGCCGACATGGACACCGGAATGACGTTGTTCAGAGCAATAATACGATCGCGCATGAACTTCGGAGCCGTTGTCTACGGTTCAGCAGCCGAAATTACTCTCGACCATCGCAAACAATGCTTTGCGTATCACAACCGGCGCCTTCCGCTCCACTCCAATCGAATCCCTCAACGTGCTCGCTAACGAACTTCCACTTCTGCTCCGGCGAGACAAACTTTTTCGCTACAATACTTTTCTAAGACTAGAAGTCTAATCAACAACCCGGCAATCAGCCACATCTTCAACACATCCATTAAGCGCCTTTTCGCGGCTGAAAATAATATATGCCAAGCGTTTTCTCCACGTGTGGACAACCTGCTGACCTCGCTGAACATCAATCGTAAAGCTATTAAGCCTTCATTCTCCTACAGAATTTTTTAAATTAACACACCAACATGGATGATCAACCCACCACCGGTCAACCTAGACCTGCAAGTGTACCCTAAAGCAACTACTCCAACCAACGCGTACCGGCAGAAATTCCTAAAACTACTTGATGAAGAATATTTAGAGCACCGCTATATATAATATACACTGGCTTCAAAACCGCGGACGGAGTGGGAGCCGCCGCTGTGTGCGGGAACATCCCACTCCCGACCACCCTCCCTCAAGAGGCCTCCGTGTTCTCAGCGGTGCTCCACGCACTCGAACTAGCTATCTCGATTGCCAAAACAGATCGTTTCCCCAAATACGTCGTATTCTCAGACAGTCTGAGTGTCCTCACCCAGCTTAAAACAATGCACTACGAACATCCCGTTCTACGTAAAATGCAGCACGATCTCTTTGTGATGTCCGAGACGGGTCAGGCAGTCAAATTCTGCAGGATCCCCGGGCACGCGGGAATAAGAGGAAACGAACTTGCGGACTCGCAAACTCGCTTGCTAAACTGGCATCTACTCACCAAGAACAATTTTTTGCAATACATTACCGGGACTGGTTCCCTATTATCAACTCCCATATAACATCCCGATGGGATTAAATGTGGCAACAGAGTGGACAAAAAA
>SDVV010035495.1:0-11054 GCA_016164225.1 Gammarus roeselii
GCTGCTTATATCTACACTGTAGCTCTATGCTGCTTATATCTACACTGTAGCTCTATGCTGCTTATATCAACACTGTAGCTCTATGCTGCTTATATCTTCACAGTAATTCAATGCTGCTTATATCTACACTGTAGCTCTATGCTGCTTATATCTACAATGTAGCTCCATGCTGCTTATATCTACTCTGTAGCTTTATGCTGCTTATATCTACTCTGTAGCTGTATGCTGCTTATATTTACAATGTAGCTCTTTGCTGCTTATATCTACACTGTATTTCTATGCTGCTTATATCTACACTGTAGCTCTACGCTGCTTATGTCTACACTGTAGCTCTATGCTGCTTATATCTACACTGTAACTCTGTGCTCTTTACATCTGCACTGTAGTTCTATGCTGCTTATATCTACACTGTGGCTCTAAGCTGCTTATATTTACACTGTAGCTCTATGCTACTTATATCTATACTGTAGCTCTATGCTGCTTATATCTACAATGTAGCTCTATTCTGCTTTTATCTACACTGTAGCTCTATGCTGCTTATATCTACATTATAGCTCTATGCTGCTTATATCTACACTGTAGCTCTATGCTACTTATATTTACACTGTAACTCTGTGCTGCTCATATCTTCACTGTTTCTCTATGCTGCTTATATCTACACTGTAGCTCTATGCTGCCTATAGTTACACTGTAGCTCTATGCTGTTTATATCTACACAGTAGCTCTATGCTGCTTATATCTACACTGTAACTCTATGCTGCTTATATCTACACTGTATTTCTAGGCTGCTTATATCTACATTGAAGCCCCATGCTGCTTATATCTACACTGGAACTCTATGCTGCCCATACCTATATTGTAGCTCTATGCTGCTTTTATCTACTCTGTAAATCCATGCTGCTTATATCTACACTGTAGCTCTATGCTGCTTATATCTACACAGTAGCTATATGCTGCTTATATATACAATGTCTCTCTATGCTGCTTTTTGTCTACACTGTAGCTCTATTTTCTTATATCTACACTGTAGCTCTATGCTGCTTCTATCTACACTGTAGCTCCATGCTGCCTATATCTTCACTGTAACTCTATGCTGATTACATCTACATTGTCTCTCTATGCTCCTTATATATCGACACTGTAATTCTATGCTGCTTATATCTAAACTGTAACTCTGAAGTTATATCTACTCTGTAACTCTATGCTGCTTATGTCAGCACTGTAACTATATTCTGCTTATATCTACACTCTAACTCTGTGCTGCTTATATCTACACTGTAACTCAAGTTAGATCTACTTTGTAACTCTATGCTGCTTATATATACACTGTAACTCTATGCTGCTTATATCTGCACTTTAATTCTAAAGTTGTATCTGCACTGTGATTCTATGCTGCTTATATCAACACTGTAAATCTATGTTGCTTATATATATACACTGTAACACTATGCCGCTCACGTCAACACTGTTAGTCTCTGTTGGTTTTATCTACGCTGTAATTCTATGCTGCTTATGTATACATTGTTACTAACTCTATGCTGCTTATATCTACACTGTAACTCTATGCTGCTTATATCTACACTCTAACTCTATGTTGCTTATTTCTACACTTAAAATCCATGCTGCTTATATCTGCACTGTAACTATATGCTTCTTGCTTTTTATACTGAAACTCTATGCTGCTTATTCTACACTATAATACTAAAGTTATATCTTTACTGTCACTCTATGGTGCTCATATCAGCTGTAGATATACTTGGGCACTTTGTAGGGTACGCAGGATCTGATACGAAGCGACCTCCATGGTGGTAGTGCGAGCGAGGTGGAAACGGTTGGTGTTGGTGGTGTGGCCTCTATCAGAGGCGGGTTAGGCGGTATGGTTCGCCCGGTGCTGATTGTAACCCATGTCATTTACGGGTTTCATGACAGCCCGGCGCTGATTGTGATAAAGGTAAGGTCATTTATGGGCTGCATGGTGGTGACGACTTGGGTCAGGTTAGGTGTCGGGATGGATTTAGACATGTGGTGGTACTTGGGCAGAATGCCAGTGGATATAATTTCTCCGTTAAAATATGTCGGACCTACATACAGTGTAGGAATCGTTTACCATAGATTTTCCGAGATGTCAATCGATAAATATTTGCCGAAATTAACGTTCCTCTCGGTGACACTTAAGTAACTAATAAAAATTACATATTATGGGTGAAAATAGAGTAAACATAATTCAGTATTACCAGCTGACTACCACACAATTAATAGCCAACGGGGTTCGTACCCATTAATTACTAAAATCTACGTGGAGAACATCTGTATCTGAAACTGTAGCATATAAATTTCTTCACAAGTGTCCAAATGATAATTCGTGCAGCTGTGATCATTTCAGATGCTGCCGACCACTTCATCGGCTGAATATTCAAAATAAACACAATACTATTATTACAACTTTCACAGATATTGAGTGGTTATCGACGGTAAACTCTACTGATACTTATGATTGTACCGAAATGATATCGACGGTAAACTCAACTGATACTTATGATTGTATCGACATAATATCGACGGTAAACTCCACTGATACCTATGATTGTATCGACATAATATCGATGGTAAACTCCACTAATACCTATGATTGTACTGACATTGTAGCCGCCCAGCTCAATAATAATTATTAAAGGCAATCACTGCCAACCACGATTTTATTAATGACCGACGTCTTTGTGTGAGTCCGCCCGGCCCAGCTTGAGGTCTAAGGTTTTACCTAAAGATGACACTCACCCGTTACTCTCTCTTGAGTGGGTCGGGTTGATACTTGTGTGAATCCATACAAACTGCGATTCTATGTGGGGTTATTTAAACACCACTAAAGGTCTATTACATAGCTTTACTTTGAAATATGAAATATGAAATATGATATGAAAAAAAAAAAAAGAAGCCCGGAGACTGACCTCCAACCGACCACATGACACAGCCTACTTATAATATGTACCCCGGCACACGGAGACCACACCGCTTTACCTTATACCAACTCTATAAAATAAAATGCACAGAAATATGACCGCCAATTTAGAATGTGCACTCCGTCATAGGAGTATTAACCGATCTACCACATATATATAATAATGCGTAAACCTCAAAAAACACAGGCACGTATGCCTAATAAAGAACTGACGCACGCACCGAACCACAAATAAGAAAGAAGTACACACAGAGAAAACACAGGTACGTATGCCTAATATTGATACCGCCTCTAAGATGTAGAATGCACAGATATATATTTCTTTAATAATGCGTAAACCTCGAAAAACACAGGCACGTATGCCTAATGAAGAACTGACGCACGCACCGAACCACAAATAAGAAAGAAGTACACACAGAGAAAACACAGGTACGTATGCCTAATATTGATACCGCCTCTAAGATGTAGAATGCACAGATATATATTTCTTTAATAATGCGTAAACCTCGAAAAACACAGGCACGTATGCCTAATATAGATACCGCCTCTAAGATGTAGAATGCACAAATATATATTTCTTTAATAATGCGTAAATCTCGAAAACACAGGCACGTATGCCTAATATTGACACCGCCGCTTAGTAGTAGATAAATACGTCTATCCTACTAGTAGGGTGTGAGCCATAACCACCATAGTAAATATGCACACACGTGCGTAATGACAAGGAACCCTACCCCAAAGACAAGAAAAACGCCTTGATAGATTTCCAACCGGCGTTAACCACTGTTTTAACCAATGACCGGGTATTTAACACTTTTACCCCTCGTAGAAGTAGACAAGATTATTGAAACCCAGAACGCTCACCGGGGGGGTTCTCGTGGACGACGACGGAAACTCCCTTGCGCCCGGCTAGGCACGTTAAAGGAAATCTTTCCGGAGCTCGTCGACTGACTATTTCGGAACACAATAATTGTCTGTAGATTCAAGATGTCTAACTCCAATTTGCTAGCTACTCCTTGGAGAATTTTACTCGTGGTAGTCTAACTATTTGCTAGCTACTACGCTTTGGTGAGGAACTTCACAACTCAAGAACTGACTGTAGAGTTTATGGTCCATATTCCTTCTAATGGACTATTTAGGTTTGCATTTGAAGAATTTCCACTTTATTTTGCTAGCTTCTATTGTTGGTGAGGAACTTCACAACTCAAGAACTGACTGTAGAGTTTATGGTCCATATACCTTTTAATGGACTATTTAGGTTTGCACTTGCAGAATTTCCACTATATTTTGCTAGCTTCTATGGTTGGTGAGGAACTGGGCAACGGAGGGGGAGGGGCTCGGCTTGGCAACAACTAACTACGGACGCTTTCACTATGATATGTTCACATCGTTCTATCTGAGATGTGAAAAAGCCTGGCTACTTGGTGACTCTGTCTTATATAGTTCATAAACGTGACGTCATCCCCCACCACTCGCCCGGGAACAGGCCGGTGACCACTCCTCTAGCCAACGTCGCCGTCGCACCAGCTAACCAATTCTTCAAGTAATAAATAGGCTTAGGGCCAACATTCTACCTTTCAGGTTGTGACCAGGCGTCAAACGTTCTCATTGTCCCTTTAACATCTCTGTAGCTCAACCCCGATGACCTGTTGCTAAGGGAACGCTGGCCCAACTGTACGTAACGATTCCGTTTATTGCCAGCCTTACGACCGTGCCTAGTTATCATACCTAACTCAATCGAGAGCGTTTCTATTCATGATATACAGAGACCTCAGGCCTCCAGACTACAGCGCGACTGTTGTGGGCATTCCGTTCTGTTTTTTCCCCTTGAAGCGCTGAGTTCGCAGTCTCCCAGCGCAGGCGTCAGTCAGCCTGCCGAAGGTATGTCGCTGTCTGCTCAAAACAATGGTCACCAGTTCAGCGGTTTCTAAACAATGGCCATCACATCAGCGGTTTCTTCAGAGCGGACGAGGCTTGCTGGTACCCCGTGTCTGTACCCTGCATGGTGTACCTTCAATCAGCATCCTGCAATCAGGATTTCGCAATCAGGATTCCGCCACCGGGACCCAGCGACAGGATCCAGCTACAACATAATGTCGACGGTAAACTCTACTGATACTTATGATTGTACCGACATAGTATCGACGGTAAACTCTTTTGATATTTATGTTGCATTGACATAATATCGACGGTAAACTCTACTGATACTTACATTGCATTGACATAATATCGACGCTAAACTCTACTGATACCTATGATTGTACCGACATAATATCGACGGTAAACGCTATAGATACTTAAGTTGCCTTGACATAATATCGACGGGAAACTGTACTGATACATATGATTGTACCGACATAATATCGACGGTACACTCTACTGGTACCTATGATTGTACAGACAAAATATCGACGGTAAACTCTACTGATACCTATGATTGTACTGACATAATACCGACGGTAAACTCTACTAATACCTATGATTGTACTGACATAATATCGACGGTAAACTCTATTGATACCTATGATTGTACTGACATAATATCGACGGTAAACTCTGCTGATACCTATGATTGTACCGACATAATATCGTCGGTAAACTCTACTGATACTTATGTTGCATTGACTTAATATCGACGGTAAACTCTACTGATACTTATATTGCATTGACATAATATCAACGGTAAACTCTACTGCTACTAATGATTGTATCGACATAATATCGACGGTAAACTCTACTGCTACTTTCTCAGGGTTCCTTAATGCACTAATTGAGCATTCGAGGTACGATTCACTCCAGTAACGGAACATCTTCCCAGAAAACCAAAATCTAATAGCAGCAGGTTTACTTGCACCAAGGAAAAAAGAGACAGACTTAGTGTCGATTCAAAAGACATTCCGTCACTCATTGGTAGGAATATAGACATTATTTACATGATGTAACAATCACTCATTGGTAGGAATATTGACATTATTTACATGCTTTCACAATCACTCATTGGTAGGAATATAGACATTATTTACAAGCTTTCACAATCAGTCATTGGTAGGAATATAGACATTATTTACATGCTTTCACAATCACTCATTGGTAGGAATATAGACATTATTTACATGCTTTCACAATCACTCATTGGTAGGAATATAGACATTATTTACATGCTTTCACAAACGGAACTTCTATTGATGCAGGAAAATAATATTTAAATTTAATTGAGACCTCTGAAGGAAATAAAGAAAAAGTCTGAAATTCTTATCATCTTTCTTGGAAGAAATTATCGGCGAAATTCTGATTCGATTATTGTGGATAACGAAGTCATCCTTCACTAACCCGCAAACTACTTCCAATGTTTTCTCTGTTATTAGCTACAACATCCCCTTTGAAAATTATTTACAGAATGCAATCCCCGAACAGCCAATCTTTAACCCTACGGACCAGATCGAAGAAAAACAATCGTAGAGAGGCAGAAATAGTAGCAGTACCGGCTGGGATAACATCCTGATTGTAATTGAAACGATCTGGGGTGTTTTTGTAAGTATCATGTGTCAACTCACAAATAAGTCTCCTTATCAAGGAATATCGAACGATGCACGCAAAACAGCTAACAGTAGTTAAATTAAAAAAAAAAAATCACTCAATACTAGTGCTGCCCGTCCTAGGCAATTTGTTATGCCAGATTACAAAAACATTTTTAAATCTTCAAGATTTGATTTTTTTTCGTCAATTTTTTGACCCCAATTTCTTTTTAGATGACTTCCCTGTCAGATGTCTCAATAATTTGAATCAGTTTATGAGCATCAATGAGCTAATGAAAACCAAGTTGTGGATATTTGTATCCGTTATTGCTAGTATTTGTACCTGAGATATGGCTAACTGTATAGTAGCCCGCAGGTTGCTGTTCTAGACATTATAGATGAAATATTTATATAAATATTGTAAAAGATTACAAGCAATATGAGAACGCCCTCCTGAGGCAACATTTATTCCGTCGCTCCTTCAAAATATGATTGATAGGATTTAACTCATCGCTTATTTTAATTATACTACTTCAATAGGACTCAATGAATCTTACACGTGTGCATTAGCAGTTATTCCCGTGCTTTAGTAGTTTTCCCGTGCGTTAGCAGTTATTCCCGTGCTTTAGTGGTTATTTCCGTGATTCAGCAGTTATTCCCGGGCTTTAGTATTTATTTTCGTGCTTTAGTTGTTATTCCCGTGCTTTAGTGGTTATTTCCGTGCATTAATAGTAATTCCCGTGCTTTAGTAGTTATTTCCGTGCTTCAGTAGTTGTTCCCGTGCTTTAGTAGTTATTCCCGTGCTTAGTAGTTATTCCCGTGCTTTAGTAGTTCTTCTTGTGCTCTAGTGGTTATTCCTGTGCTTTTGTCTTTATTACCGTGCGCTAGTAGTTATTTCCGTGCTTCAGTAGTTATTCCCGTGCTTTAGTAGTTATTCCCGTGCTCTAGCAGTTATTCCCGTGCATTAGGAGTTATCCCCGTATTTTAGAAGTAATTCCGTGCTTTAGTGTTGACTCCCGTGCTTTAGTAGTTATTCACGTGCTTTAGTAGTTATTCCCGTGATTTAGTGATTATTCATGTGCTTCAGTAGTTATTCCCGTGCTGTAGCATTTATTCCTGTAATTTAGTAGTTATTCCCTTGCTTTAGCAGGTATTCCCGTGCTTTAGTAGTTATTCCCGTGTTTAGTAGATATTCCCGTTTTTTAGTAAATACTTCCGTGCTTTAGTAGTTATCCCCATGCTTTAGCAGTTATTACCGTGTTTTAGTAGTTATTCCCGTGCTTTAGTGGTTTTCCCGTGCTTTAGTAGTCATTCCCGTGCTTTAGTAGTTATTCCCGTGCTTTAGTAGTTATTCTCGTGCTTTAGTAGTTATTCCTGGGCTTTAGTAGTTGTTTTCGTGCTTTAGTAGTTATTCCCGTGCCATAGTAGTTATTCCCGTTCTTTGGTAGTTATTGCCGTGCTTTAGCAGTTATTTCCGTGCGTTAGTAGTTATTACCGTGCTTTTGTAGTTATTCCCGTTTATCAGTAGTTATTTCCGTGCTTCTGTAGCTATTCCCGTGCTTAAGAAGTTATTCTCGTGCTTCAGTAGTTATTTCCGGACTCTAATATTTCTTTCCGTGGTTAAGTTGTTATTCCCGTGCTTTAGTAGTTATTCCCGTGCTGTAGTGGTTATTCCAGCGTTCTAAGTGTTATTTCCGGGGTTAAGTAGTTATTCCTGTTTTTTAGTAGTTATTTCCGTGCTCTAATGGTCATTTCCGTGTTTTAGTAGTTATTCTCGTGCGTTAGTAGTTCTTCCCGTGCTTTAGTAGTTTTTCCCGTGTTTAGTAGATATTCCCGTTTTTTAGTAGTTACTTCCGTGCTTTAGTAGTTATTCCCGTGCTTTAGCAGTTATTCCCGTGCTTTAGTGGTTATTCCCCTGCCTCAGTAGTTCTTCCCGTGCTTTAGTAGTTATTTTTGTGCTCTAGTAGTTATTCTCGTGCTCGGGTAGTTATTCCGTGCTCTAGCAGTTATTTCCGTGCTTTAACAGTTATTCTCGTGCTTTATTAGTTATTCCCGTTGTTTAGTAGTTATTTCCTTGCTTTTGTAGTTATTCCTTTCTCTAGTAGTTATTACCATGCTGTAGTGATTATCCCCGTGCTTCAGTAGTTATTCCCGTGCTTTAGTAGTTATTCCCCTGATATTTTAGTTATTCCCGTGTTAGAGTAGTTATTCCCGTGCTCTAGTAGTTATTCCCGTGCTTCAGTAGTTATTCTTGAGCCTTAGTAGTTATTTACGTGCTTTAGGAGTTGTTCCCTATTGTTAGTATTTATTTCGGTGCTATAGTAGTTATTACCGTGCTTTAGCAGTTATTCCAGTGCTTTAGTAGTTATTCCCGTGCTCTAGCAGTTATTCCCGTATTTTAGTAGTTATTCCCGTGCTTTAGCAGTTATTCCCGTGCTTTAGCAGTTTTTCCGTGCTTAAGTGGTTATTCCCGTGCTCTAGCAGTTATAACCGTGCTTTAGTAGTTTTTCCAGTGCTTTGGTAATTAATCCCGTTTATAGTAATTATTTCCTCGCTTGAGTAGTTATTCCCGTGCTTTAGTAGTTATTCCCGTGCTTTTGTGGTTATTTTTGTGTTCTAGTAGTCATCCCCGTGCTCTAGTAGTTATTCCCGTGCTATAATAGTTTTTACCGTTCTCTAGTGGTCATTCCCGCGCTGTAGTGATTATTACCGTGCTTTATGACTTATTCTCGTGCTCTGGTAGTTATTCCCGTGCTTAAGTAGTTTTTCCCGTTTTTTAGTAGTTATTCCCGTGCTTGAGTAGTTTTTCCCGTGCTTTAGTGGTTATTCCGGTGCTTTAGTAGTTTTTCCCGTGCTTTAGTAATTATTCCCGTGCCATAGTAGTTATTTCCGTGCTTTAATAGTTATTTCCGTGCTTAGTAGTTTTTCCTGTTTTTAAGTAGTTGCTTTCGTGCCTTAGTAGTTATTCCCGTGCTTTAGCAGTTATTCCCGTGCTTTTGTTGTTATTCCCGTAATTAAGTAGTTATTCCCGTGCTATAGCAGTTATTCCCGTGCTATAGTAGTTATTCCCGTGCTGTAGCAGTTATTCCCATGCTTTAATAGTCATTCCCGCGCTTTAGTGGTTATTCCCGTGCTATAGTAGTTATTCTCATGCTCTAGTAGTTATTCCCGTCTTCTAGTAGTTATTTCCGTGCTTTAGTAGTTATTCCCGTCCTTCAGTATTTATCCCCGAGCTTTAGTTGTTATTCCCGTGCTTTAGAAGTTATTCCCGTGCTCTAGTAGTTATTCCCGTACTTTATTAGTTATTCCAAGCTTAGTAGTTATATCCGTGCTCTAGTAGATATTCCCGTGCTCTAGTAGATATTCCCGTGCTTCAGTAGTTGTTCCCGTGCTTTAGTGGCTATTCCGTGCTTAGTAGTTATTCTCGGGCTTTACTAGTTTTTCCCGTACTTTAGTGGTTATTCCCGTGCTTTAATAGTTATTCCCTTGCTTTAGTAGTTATTCCGTGCTTTAGTAGTAATTCCCGTTTTTTATTAGTTATTTCCGTGCTTTAGTAGTTATTCCGGTTCTTTAGTAGCTATTCCTGTGCTTTAGTAGTTATTTCCATGCTTTGGTGGGTATCCCCGTTTTTTAGTGGTTATTCCCGTGCTTTAATAGTTATTCCCTTGCTCAAGTAGTAACCCCGTGCTTTAGTAGTAATTCCCGTTCATATTAGTTATTTCCGTGCTTTAGTAGTTATTTCCATGCTCTAATAGTTATTCCCATGCTTTAGTGGTTATTCCCGGGGCTTAGTAGTTATTCCCAAATAATAACCGAGAAACAGACCAGCTGTCGTCAAAATCAGATGGTGTATTCCCCTATAAGTTTGATAATAAGCCTAGCGTATTTTTTTCTGAAGCAGATGGCAACAGTTGTATAAAAACATCCACGTTAGTGCTAGTCTCGTTATTGATTGCACCGTCCCGAGCGGTTGTTGTCTCGTTATTGTTTGCACCGTCCAAGCGGTAGTTGTCTCGTTATCTATTGCACCGTCCAGAGCGGTTATTGTATCGTTATTGTTTGCACCGTCCAAGCGGTAGTTGTCTCGTTATCTATTGCACCGTCCCGAGCGGTTGTTGTCTCGTTATTGTTTGCACCGTCCAAGCGGTAGTTGTCTCGTTATCTATTGCACCGTACAAGCGGTAGTTGTCTCGTTATCGATTGCACCGTCCAGAGCGGTAAATGTTTCGTTGTGAATACTAGCACGATGCTGCCAATGCAGAAAAATCTATTGTGAAAGAAGGATTCCGCCGCCTAACGCTACTGAGTTTTAATTGGTTATGTAAATATTAATTATGATATTTATATCACCGATCGTGTTGAGGGACTTGCGCTTCTGTTACAACACTCGACGGTGCTGCTCCTCTAATGGGATTTATGGACTTCCGCTCCTGTTACAACACTCGACGGTGCTGCTCCTCTAATGTGATTTCTGGACTTCCGCTTCTGTTACAACACTCGACGGTGCTGCTCCTCTAATGTGATTTCTGGACTTCCGCTTCTGTTACAACACTCGACGGTGCTGCTCCTCTAATGTGATTTCT
>SDVV010035496.1:0-11054 GCA_016164225.1 Gammarus roeselii
TATAAATATAGTTATTTATATACACATGTATATATAAATACATAGGTAGATAGATGCATATATATTTATATACACGTATATATATGAAACATTTACCATCTAATTAGTACAGCGAACCATTTCGCTAAACTAATTAGCACCCTGAAGTCACGTACAACTTGAACATTCTCAAAATTTAATAAGGTGTTGTATGTCTGCCTCGGCTACACGGCAATGAAAATGTGAAGGGAAATATTTCCGTCTTCGTTACCAACGGTTTTTTAAATCGAATTGTTTTCGTTTCGATTCGTTGATTTCATTATTTGGGACTAGCGGAGTGTTCTTTTTGTTAAGAAAGGAAGATAGATGCTTTAAACTGCAAAAAAAATCATCTCCTTGATTTTTCAGTGAATCTCTAATACTATTTTTTCCAGTAAAAATACATAGATGGTTGTTTCAACGAAACCTTTTCGATCGCTGCTGTGTGAGGGTCGGAATTAATTCCAGGAGTTTCATTATTTGCTGTTTCTTCTTAGCGAGGCCGTTCATATCCATGTTCGAATAAACACGAGATTAATGGAATAAGTTGTTGGTATCCACATCATATACAGATGAACCAAACAATTATGAAAAACTTGAATTTAGCGTCATATTTTCTACTATATACTTCTGAAAATGAAATAAATTCAACATATATAGCTAAAACCGTGTATTCCTATTATGGTGAACACTGTCATCGTAAAGTGTGTGCAATATTGTCTCCAGGGTCACTCTCAGTAGGGTCGTATTGCACCGTTCAAATAAGTTGTGCAACATCAATAAAATATTGTCGAGAGCGAAAAACATGAGATCCATGAATGGGAAAGGCTTCTATGTAGACCAGAGACGGAGAAAAAAAATACATTACATATACAAATAAACACTGTTTCTGTTTGTGTTCAAAAACAAGTCTGACAAATGTTTATCTGGCATAATCTTGCGTTTCTCCTCATGAAAGAAAACGCCCATTTTCATTCCCTTGGTCGTATTAAAACGAACATTATTTCAAAATTTTGAAGTTAAGATCATCTCATAATACAGCAACAATGTATTTTTTAATATAAAGAGCACTTGTTCCTTTTTTTTCTCGAACAGTTTGTTAATAAGGGAAATATATGCTAAACGTCTTCAGAATAACCAGGTTTTGTAAAAAAAACAAAAAGGAACTGAAAAGCTGGGTGACCCCAAGCTCTAGAAGGTCATCTGATCTTATAGCGTCGCCGGACGCATATTGTCTGTGTTAAAAACCATTTGTAGTATCCGATTCACTAAATTAATTATGTGGATGTAGTAATCACATCTCAAGTCTTCCACTCTGATCATAGACTTAATAAGTATTTTTGGTTATGTGGTATGGCAGTAGTGCTCATGCTGACATGGTAGTGTCTATAAGTCATGTCAAATAAACACAATTCCCACATACAAACATAACTAGGTATTTCAATAAAGCCTTAATATTTGAATTTGTTAACTTCAGACAGCTTCTCTTGCAATATTGCCTCCTTAAGTTGTAGCGTAGAACGACACAAAGGACATGAATTAATCGGACACAATATTTTGCAGTGTATCATGTCTACAGAAGAAATAAAGCCGATTCGATCTCGGCGTAATCTCGGCCAGACTCTCAGAGGATTTAGCTGTCTGCGGGTGATGGTACTTCAATGGTACTCGCGATATCTTTCTGAGTGTTGCCTCATCAGAAATGGATATTGGAACCGCATTGGGCTGGAATTTCCCGAAGTTAAGGTTAGGTAGATACACACCTTGAAAACAGCGTAAAATTTGAGGTGGTATGCACATTTGAGGTTCGTTGCATCAAATGCATCAAAATCTATCAGTTTACTCAACTAATTATTACTAATTTATTAACTAAGCTCATTGTTTTTGTGTACTTCCATTTCCAAATTTCAACTACCTACATTCCGATACGTCTTTCCCGCGAAGTTGAGACTCAATCTTGTACGAACATGTTTCTTAAGTGAAACTTCGCTCAAAAAACTTTCCTGGTGTGAGTACTGAATGAATGGCGCGATAGCACAAAACTTCCTCAAATTACTGTTTCGTTCGCAACGACCACTAATATTCAAATTTATTATTCACTTGGTAGCAGAGCGGATTGTTCAACCCAAGCGTCTATGTATTTCCAAAAATATTATCATGAAGCAGTTTGCCCTTTAGGACATAGCGGGCGATATCTCCGATCTAGCTTGCCCTGTTTCGACACGAGAGATAAATCGACTGTCCCTGGAACGTCCGATCGACTGCAAAGGTGGGATCTTGTTGAGCAATGTAACAGTAATCGGGTAAAAGAATTACAGAACCAGGTACATGAGTTATTAGACGTTTTTCCAGAATAAGGCAACAGCGATCGTCGAAGAATTGAACAAGAGGGAGTATCACAGTTCACTTACTAGAGAAGTAGGTACACAGCTCACACGATCAAGATTTACGGGAATTGTGACACGTCATTCAATTTGTTGAGTTATTTGCCGCTCATCAGTTCATCTGAGATACGCGCTTCCTCATAAGAAGCATTAGGAACAAGAAGTTCTAAAATGGGCACGGCCAGAATTTGTGTAATGTTTGGTTCCACTCCCGGTGAGTCCACAGAACAAAAATATTACATCTTTCCTAAGACTAGTAGACTTGAAAAGGCATAACTAGATTTGTGCCGTCGTGAGGATGGGGTGAGCTTGGCAAGTGATGTTGTCTATTAGCTATATATCAGTGTAGAGATAAATTCAAAAAATCATTGCCAACATCCTAGAGTGATTTAACCTTAAATGAAACAGCATTCCTGACATCTTCTAGAAGGTCCTGGTTTTCTTAGGCACGGAGGGTTAGCAGTCTGCTGGTGCCACTACCATAGCCAGGGACTCTGACCCTGGTTCAGGTAAGATTTTCTGTAAATGGTTTTGAGCTGAGGAAACTACGTAACCCGCAGATATGCAAATTGATGTTTCCAGTGGTAACTTTGAATTATTAGATACTTTGATAGTTAGGTTGTACCATATTAGTATATAATCAATCTGATATAGGCGTAGTGATCAGAAAGAAGTTGGGTAGATACTTGACTGTATGCAGACAAGGAAAGTGTTGTCAATAATTTTCATCAAATTTACTAACCCCCAAAAATTGTCGGGTCATAGTAAATTTTTTATAACCTCGTGGGAATGCTTTTTCTACAATATGGGACGAATTTTTACTGTTTATCAACATTGATGAGATCTACAGAAGAATAGCGGGCGGATAAAAACTTAAAGGTAATGCCATGATCTTCTAATTAATTTTCGAAAATACAACGAGTTACCAACAAAATCTACAGCGACGCTTCCCTCCACTGCATACCTCACATGGTAACTTATATACTATTAAAATTATCAAACGCAAATTACATTGACACCAATCGAAAGACAAAAAAAACTATAGATGTTGAGATAAACAAAACTTATTTAGTTCAAAATGTGCTTCATCAGTCATCATCATCAAACAAATTGTATCGTCCTCTTCAGAGGTTTCAATAAATGACAGCTCAAATGGTTGCCTTGCATCACAAGTGTTCCGACCAATCTTCTGGACAAACTGAATTTCGTACAGATAAAACTTTAAGTCTTCTTTCAATATGCGCCAGAAAGTTTTTCTTTCATTTGGTTCTACTTCGAACGCTGTGGTACGTTTTTTTTGTGGAGTACCGGCGACGTTTTGACAAACAGATTCGATATTGCACACGCTTCTCTCTCTCTGATATCGACCAGAACGATGTCTATCCTGAACGGTGTCAAGTTCCCTTCATTTCTCGACAATGAGTCGATTACTGCGAGGTGAAGGAACATTTCTATTAACATATATCATCCTGGAAGCCCCTTGTGAAGCTACAGAATAACCTTTGTTTTCAAAATAAAGCTAAACAATGTGAGATCGCTGCTTTATCGATAGTTTCTTCTTTTATTTCAAAATACGACAATGAAGAAAAGTATGTAATTAAATTGTGTTGAATGTTTAGTATGTATGATACGAAATAAATCTCCTCCCTATAAATTTTCAATCGATAGCAATTAAATTTTCGTACGCTTTATTTACCACTAAAACTAGATTTTTTCAACTCTATGTAACAGTCAGTCTGAGCTTGATTCAGAAGTCCGCAAAAAGATGTACGAGTCTGCCAGGTAGCCTGATTACCTGCCAACTCACTAAGGTGGTAACCAGACTGCAAGTAATGAGCAAACGAGGGACGCCGTTTCCGATAAGAAAATAAATTTGGTGTGGCATGGAGGGCATGCTTCTTGAGAATTGGGATGTATTAACCCTTCTGTCTTATAAATACCGATCAAATATATAATGGTTAAATTTCCAAGCTTTAATTCCCAGAAACTGGTTAGTCGTCGTTGTTCAACTCATGATTTGACAAGAAAAGCCTAACGCCAACACCAGGGCTAGGACTGCCACATGACAAGCATGGCTTATCAGAATGTATGACTGCTCTATAATAAAAAAAAAATCTGTTACACATGACATTCTAAACCACTCTTTTACACATATTTCATTACATTAGATGATGTCAAACCCTCACCAAAATTGTAATACCAGCCTACAGACTACTGGCCAGTCTTGACTTGGTTGGTTTTCATGTAAAAAATGAGTCCAATTATCTTTAAATGTGGTATGCTATGTTTGTTTATGTCCTGCGTCTTTTAACCATCTGTTATGAACATCGTATGGTCAGACACCTGGTTGCCTAAAGCAGGTAGAGTTTTCTTTTGGCACTACAAAGGAAATTGTTAGGCCCATCAACATTGTGGAGTCCCGGGAAATCAAAATTGATTCAGGAAAGTTAGCAAGAAGTGATTTACCAATGTGTTAGCACTGAGACGTGTTTGCAGTAGCTTATGATATTTGTGGATTTACCGTCAAATCTACTAGTGGCGTCTCATAGCATTTCATTCAATATTTATTCTAAATAACAACTGGATTGTGCTAGTTTTTAAAATATGCAAGGAAACTCTGATAAGCATGTATCACAGCCACTATCTGGATTAATGTAATCACTCACTAGCAGAGTTGAAGTACATCGATATATTCAATAAAATAATCGATACATTCAATTACTAAAATAGTTGGGGTTCGTCTAACTGTCAGCCTATGGTTTCATTATTTAAAAAATCATTTACTCTTTTATAGCAAGCGACAGCTCATAAGCTCGTACAACAATCTCATCACAGGAAATGAGACAGCAAACATTTTCTTGCCTGTCAGCATTTATGGAGGGTAATCAAAAATGTTTAGGGGAACACTTTGCCAAGAATGAAAACTATGTGGGAAACATCATCAATTCGCCTCAATGAAAATTACAATTTCTATGGGTGACCTGATTGCTTCCCATGATGACACTAAAAACTCAATGAGAATCCTAATCCCCTCACCTTGAGGAAAAGTAAAAAAATATGGGAAACTGTTTGATCCAAAAAAGATGCGTAAAATACAACATTTTCCATAAAACATTTTGGTTTACTATGAGTTAAAAAAAGCAAACAATGAAATCAAGTCATCCTGCATCTACGGAGTCACTAAATGAACCGCAATAAGTGATATCGTGTAGAGAAATTCTAATGCCTATGTAATATCTCTGTAAATTCATTCTCCAAATGAAAACAAAAAAATGACGTATTGGTTCTGCCCCCCATTTCATTTATCTGCTGCAGTGAATAGGTCATATCAATCAATTCCAATTAAAACTGTATAACGCCTGTGAAGATGATATTAATAACCCTGCCAAAAAATATCCTAGATTAAAAACTTACACCCGACCGGTTTAACTAACTTGTACCATAAGTTTTCAATTCAATACCAACCTAACTCTACCATAACAAGACGTAAACCGACTTATAGTACTAACTTGTTCAAATCAACTACTTCTTACATATACAATGCCCAAGGGTAATTATTTCAACATGACGTGAAACCGATATACATCACTGGTACTCACATCAGCTAACAAAATTAATTTCGTCGTAATACTCTGCAGAGAACGCTCCTCTCCTCTCATCCCATTCTGAAACCCCAAAAAAACTAACCATTACCTAAAACCGATCTTTATTACCGTACACAATTATCCACTTTTCTTTCCCCTACTTATCTCCGGCAGTGAACGTGCAAAACTGTTTGAATGCTCGACTCATGATAGTATAATTACAAATTTAATAATACTTAATAATACACCAATTATGGATATTTATGTTATAATTTTGGTTATAGTGAGAATACTAATAAAAACTGGAATAATAATATTAAAATTATAATAATAGGAGCAATTACCCTCCCAACAAAAATCCTGGACCAATACCTAATCCTACATTAATAATGAAAACTACTAACCCTCATAGATCAACTCTTCCATACCCATACGTAACCCGCGCAATACCAATAACAATGCAAGACCCAACAAACACATTCCTCCAAAACCCGCTCGCTGCCACGAGCAGCCAGCATACACCCACATTGTGCCCCGATTTAACACCCGCGTTTTAGTGACACTCTACACCTAGGTTTGTGTGATATTCTACACCCCGAATTTGGTGACAACCTACAAACATGTATTGCATCCCCTATCAACAGAAAGAGGGCTCTATACACCCACGTTTTACACCCTTCACGACTGTTTTCGTAATCAACAGAGGTAGGGCTCTATACACCCATGTTTTACATCCTTCACGACTACTATCATTATCAGCAGAGAGAGGGATCTATACACCCATATTTTGCATCCCTTTCCGACTCCTTGTCATCAACAATAAGAGTGCTCCACTGTGGTGTCAATATTATTATTATTATTATTATATCATTTATTTCCATCGTCTAGCAATGGGTTTTCAATACTAAGGAATAATACATCAAACTTAGATTTCATATGCGCTATTTGAATTAGCAAAACGAGAGATTAAGTGAATTTGTGACAGCACATCTCCTGTCGGCGGCCGGTTTGTAGCTACTTCATGTTGTAAAACATGATGCACAATATATGTTATAGAAAATCTTACAAAAAAACGCAGGGCATGGGATTGAGAAATCCAAAATGCTGGCTCGCCTTCATGGAACTGAATGGAATTCACAATATACCATCATACATGTGCACATACAAATACACATTCATATGTGCACACACCAACCAACATATATGGATGACAATCAGTATAATACACATTCATATGTGCACACACCTACCTACATATATGGATGACAATTAGTATAATTATTAAATTACTATTAAATCATTTATTTCAATCATCTGGCAATGGGTTTTAAATTTCTAAAATAGTACACATAAAACTTTATTGCCGTAAAAGTCTTTGCTATGCTTGCTACTTTTTACGACGTTACTAATGGTGAAACCTAAATCTCTCTCTTCGGTGACAGGGATGATAGGCGATGAACCTGTAACATTTTCTTTCCATGCCGTTGTTTTCATGTACCCCGAGCCATACGAGGCCTGCAAACCCTGTAAAACCTGCAAAACCTGTGAAACCTGCACAGCCTGCGAAGCCTGCACAGCCTGCGAAGCCTGCACAGCCTGCGAAGCCTGCACAGCCTGCGAAACCTGCACAGCCTGCAAAGCCTGTACAGCCTGCGAAGCCTGCACAATCTGCGAAGCCTGCACAGTCTGCGAAGCCTGCAAAGCCTGCACAGCCTGCACAGCCTGCGAAGCCTGCACAGCCTGTTTGTATGCTGGTCCAGAGGTTGGATACATTTGTTTAATCATTATCACTCAGGCGCTGTAGGGATTCCCAGAGATATTTTATCTGAGGATTGGAGGGGAGTTTTTTTTTACGAAAGTTTATGATTGTTTCCAGGTAAAGAGTAAATAGCAACGTCGTTGTCATGTGAATGTGAAACACTACAACCAATGCCACGAAAGAAAGTGTGATACCCATTTACTTGTAGGAACCACGTAAGTGATTTTATTGGTTACATTGAAATAGCAACGCAGGTTTTTAGGTAATTTCATAACAAAGACGAAGTCTGAAAAAAGCTTTGTTTTCAGCCTTAGAGATTGTCGAGATATGGCACGACCCAGCCCGATACGACCCGGCCGATCACGACCCGGCGAGACCCAAGCCGGCCCATTACGATCCGGACGCATCCAGCCCAGACCATCACGACCAGGCCTGATTTGCACCCATCATTACTAGGCCCAATTCGACCCGGCAGATCACGACCAGGCCCATCAAGCCCCGACCCGGCCAGATCCGACCCGGCCTGATGTTCACAAGTGTTTAAAAGTGTAGGAAGACAACAATAGGCCAATTGGCCCAAACTAGGCTGCTTTTTGATAGCAAGAGAGCTTCATGTGCCATTTCTGTTGTTAAAACATCAAGAAAGGGAACGGCTTTGCTGTTTATCGGCGATTTATGTAGAACTTATCGAGTTGAGACCTAAACGTTTGATTGTATTGCTGTTTATAACCTCCGCTGGAAGTTTGTTTCATTCTTCGATAACTCTATACGTGAAATTGCGTGTGATGTCGAGTGAGAAACGTTTCCCAACGATTTTGTATTCATTGTTCCTAGTCACTCCGTTCGTATCTAGAGTGAAAAGGCTCGCTCGGTCGACGTTTTCCTTACCCTTCATAATCTTCCACACTTCAATCATGTCGCCTCTGACTCGACGTTTCTCTAGCAGATAAAGATTGAGTTCACGTATCCTAACTTCATACGATTTATTCCGCAGCAACGTCTTTTCTAAGATACGGAGAGCAAAATTGAACAGAATACTCGAGATGCGGTTTAACAAATGCATTGTATGACTTGACCATACCGTCTTTGTTTTTGAATGAGATAGTGCGGGATATCATACCTAGCATTTTGTTGCCTTTCTTGGCGGCATCGTTACATTGCTTGCTACTTTTAAAGTCATTACTAATGATGACACTTAAATTTCTCTCTCCGGTGACAGGAATGAGTTTCTTTTTCAGACGATGAATATTCGAGTTTGAGGTTATGAGGACCTATGCGCACAACTTAACATTTGTCTACAGTAAATTTCATTTCCCACTTTTCTGACCAATCAACAACTTCGTTCAAGTCTAGTTGGATCTGCTGACACTCTAGTTCAATTTGTACTCGTCCTCCTATCTTAGTGACGTCTGCAAAGTTGCTAATGTTTGAGAGTACGTAGCTATCGAGATCGTTAATGAATATTGTAAAAAGAACTAAACATAACACGGATCCTTGAGGCACGCCGCTTATGACATTACCCTAGGGGGAGGAATCTCCATTAAGAACAACTCGCTGCCGTCTCTCCGTAAGCCAGCATTTTATCCAGTTGTTAAGCTGTTCGGCGGTTTGAAATGTTTGGTAAATGTGACCCGGCCCGATCCAATCCGGCGCGGCCTAAGCCGGCCCATTACGACCCGGACCGATCTGGCCCAGACCATCACGAACGGGCCTGATCCGACCCGACAAATTTCTACTCGGCCCAATTCGACCCAGCCCATCACGACCCGGCCAGACCCGGACTGATCCGACCCGGCCCGATATGCGCCGGCTTCCACCTGACCCAGCGCAACCCAACTCTGCCCGACCCAACTCGGCCGAAAGCAGGTTCATGATAATAAAATAATTGTATCAAATTCATTTGTCATATCATGAGGACGGTAGTGTTCACGTCACCCTTGATACAATCCTCGCTCGTTGTCGAATCAGGATGATGTACTGAGGCTTTTTATTGTTTTGTGAAAAGACGAGATTGGTCATAAGAATAGAGAACGACATTTTAATGGATACATAGTAACAATGTCACTAAAAAGCTGTGACATGGAAATAGGTTACTTGTCATGACAAACATTTATAATTATCTGTCCACGGCCGATCTGACCACATTTGCCTACGAGAGAAACTGCAGTCCACTATTTCAGATTCAAAGTTGATGTAACACTTTGAACTGGAAATTACAGTTCTAATCGTATTTTAACCATATGAACATATGTTCGTGAGAATACACAGCATTATTCATAACATACTTGATGCCTTCTGTAGAGTAGTATGTGGCAGAGTAAAGGCAAATTACCGAATGCATAAACTTAAAGTGTTTGCTATAATGTCATCCATTACATCGCAGGTACGACGTAAGAGCGAAGTATGCATTTAACGGTAAAATGCAGCGCTTCAGATGCAATCCCCCTCCTTCAAATTAATTACCAAGCCCCGAGTACCAACAACTACAATCATCACCCTCTCCAACATTTATCTTTGGCATTTATCTCATCTAATTCGGTGATACATTAATGTTATTAACAAGATCAAACGGCATCTTGTCAGTTATCACCAATACATTCGTCACCATTCTCGCACCGCGGAAAAACAAACGACTTTGGAATACAGAAAGATTTCAGATCAAGATGTTTCTAAAATGAAATGTTCTGGAGACGGCTTTAATGTAGGCTGTCTCTGTGGACATCGGGATTCGATACCAGATAATTGAAGTGGATGAGTAGTAAACCCGTTCTCATTTCCTACCCAAGCCTCCTTGAGACAACATTATCAGAAACGGAAGCGCCGTAATAAATCCGGTTTTTTGTTCCGGTGTATAAAATTGTATTGTTGTGGTGATACCTCGTGAAAAAATGCTGACGGCGCTTACATCAAATTGTTTTTTCAAACAATCCTCGTATAATATTGTCAATGTGGTTGCTTTGGTTTACCGCCTTCATGCCTGACTGTTTTATGTCAGGCATGGTTTAAATTTTATGTGAAAATTTATTAACAGGTATCTAGAGCAGTGTTATTCGAGAGTTTTGATGTAATTTGATAATTATTTTATCTATTATTGGTCTTTCGAACGTTCAAATTATTCGTCTATCTAGATTCGAAAAGTTATTTACTGAAATGAATCTTGACTGTTAACTATCAATAAATTTCTCATTCCTTATACAGCCTTCTCACATCTTTCCCAATGTAGTGTTCTGAGTCTCGGAATTTATAACGCCACTCTTGATTGCATCCTCGGACCCGACAGACTCTTTTGCAACAACATCTCTTTCTTTA
>SDVV010035497.1:0-11054 GCA_016164225.1 Gammarus roeselii
TTTGCAGTGTCTACCGCCCTCCCTTCCCCCCCCCTTTCCCAACTGCTTTTTGTAAGATGAATTTCCCCTGTCGTTTATAGAGCAATTCTTTCAAAACCAAGTAGCCCCTGTTGTGGGCGTAAGTCATCGTAAGATATACATATGACATTGAAATAGATCATTTCTATGGTATGGAAATGTTCAATTACGGGATACGGTAATGTTGTAGTTGTTTGTGGAATGAGAGTAAACCTTTTTGTGTGCGATGTCCGTATGTATGTGTGGTAAACCGGTGAGCGTGAAAGATGATCGCCCCTTGGGAAAGAAGGCTGAAGCCTCAGTGTTCATGTAACTATGCCCGAGTTCGTACGTGCCGTGTGCCCCCGGGCGCAAACACAAGAAGGATACCATCAGACGACAAAGACTAGTTTTACCTAGGTCTTACTGTAGCTGTAGAGAGCTTTACTAACCCTGCCAGTTTTAGAATGACGTAGTTTTTTAGATAACAATAGCCGATTAGTACTCCATGACCGTTGACGTCAGTGTATTCAAGAAAGGGAGCCCACATGAAGTGGCCATCAATCGATGAAGTTAGAGAAACTCCCGTCAAATCCAAGTAAGTTCCCATTGTATCAATGAAGTGTAAAATTCTATGTTAACTGTTTGAATTCAAAGTTAAAATCCAGTGTCAATGCCCTTAAAAGTGAATTGTAATGAAATTAAGTGTGTAAAGTGCTGTGGGAAAGGAAATAATTCCCACATTGAGTGCCATCGAAGTCATATCAGAACTGCAAGCTAACGTAATTCCTGATGTAAGTGTATTAGAGTATTGAAGTAGAGGTTAACAATTTTTTGATAAATTGTTCATGTTGATGGGAAGGCCGCTAGGCCTCTGATTGTAGGGAAACATGGTTCAGTTGATTGATCTTACTGGCAAGCGTAGGGTGTCTGTGCACTAGTCGAGTATCGCGTAGTCCGGTGAAAGGCCTCTGATTGCAGGGAAACATGGTTCAGTTGATTGATCTTACTGGCAAGCGTAGGGTGTCTGTGCACTAGTCGAGTATCGCGTAGTCCCGTGAAAGGCCTCTGATTGCAGGGAAACATGGTTCAGTTGATTGATCTTACTGGCAAGCGTAGGGTGTCTGTGCACTAGTCGAGTATCGCGTAGTCCGGTGAAAGGCCTCTGACTGCAGGGAAACATGGTTCATAAGATTGATCTTACTGGCGAGCGTAGGGTGTTTGTGCACTAGTCGAGTATCGCGTAGTCCCGTGAAAGGCCTCTGATTGCAGGGAAACATGGTTCAGTTGATTGATCTTACTGGCAAGCGTAGGGTGTCTGTGCACTAGTCGAGTATCGCGCAGTCCCGTGAAAATGGACGAAGATCCTACTGGACACAAAATTACCAATATACTACGTATATTAAAAGTAGTTTATAAGTAGTTTACTATCAGAAAGGATGTTAGCCAGCGGAAGTGTAGTCAACATAGTCATAGTTACTAATCAATGCCCGGCGTACAGAATAAATATGCAGCATCGCAAAATGGCTACACCTGCATTAAACTTGCTGTGCTGCTTCGTATACAGAGACATTTTTGTTTGAAACCCTTGACCTCTTAGGGTGAACACTTAACCCAGCTAAAAATACGAACTCACTTCGTGAACGTGTCAAGAACTTGGTAATCTCTCAAGTCATGGTTCGTCACATTGTACGTCAAGGAGACTTCTTCATGCTAATGCAACGTAATCCTAACCCTAAAAAATTAAGGTGAATCTATGCTACCTATTTAACCTAAACATCTAAAATTCACTAGTAGAAAATATTCACGTGCGAAGTTGATGTTCCGGTATCCATCAACATGAACATCTACACTTGCCATGGTTGTGGTGTACTCAGGCCTTAATATGAGGCAGTGGCCAGAAATCTCGACCACGGCATCAAAGTGGTCGAGATTTCCTCCTCGGACCAACCAATCACACTTGGCTACTGAACTAAATAAATCACCACATTACCATAATGATTGTTTAAATGCTGTCTCATATCTTCTAACGATTTTACTTTCACTAACGAGAAAAAACTGTTACCTCACACACGATACAAAGAGACTTTCTAGATAGTTGATGCTCTAGGCATTCAATTGAGGGGGGGGGGGTCAAGAAACCCGTGCAGGCATGTTGCGTTATAAAAACAGCTTCCGATAGTATAAACACTTAATTGATATCTATGAATAAAGTGTACTAACGGCCAAAATAATGTATTCAAGTTAATAAATAATCGACATTACGTACCCTTCGTTCACTTTCAGAATAACCCATGGCACGAGAAAAGTATAGCAATGTAGCAATGATATACATTTCCCTAACATTATTGCCACAATTTTCAGATCCATTCCCCAATAGGAACACCGAAATAAAACAATAATTAATAATTCACATAAATGAGTAGCTTAGCCATGTTTGAGACGTCGTTGCATGCTGTTGAGTGCAGTCGCGTGTCGCCCCTCTTAGTGCTTCGATTCGCTTTCAGAAAAACCCATGGCACGTGAAGGGTATTCAAGGATTGAAAATTAACTAAGGTATATCAACAGATTGACTGATTACAGAAATATTAGAATACTCTGATGATATGTACCATGTCTTCATCAGCATGAGCTGTTCTGAAGATAACATTTGCTACTTAGATATACATAATATTAAGTAAGGTTAGCGAGTAATTTACAGCTACATCCCAACAATCGATGAACATTGTTGAAGGGTATTCTCTATTCTCCATTGTTCAATTTGTCAATGGCAGAGTCCTTATTATCAAGGTCAAAGTGAGTCCCCAAGGATGATACAGGAACTGCGGCAGCCTAAGGCCGCTCTCCCTACTAGAGGCCGCTAGGAGGCGTGATCTCCGCGTCTGATCTACGACAGCCAGGAGTCCACTGAGGTAGGCAGTGACTAAAGGCAAAAACCAAACCCTTTGTTTAGCCTTATCCAGACCCTCCAATTCGGTGGCACAACCTTCCTCCACTCACCTTTCCCTGCAAGTATCAATAGCAACCTGCAGCTCTTCAGTGGCGACCACGATGTTCAGATCGGAAAGAACGGCTTTCACTAAGTTACTTCCTGAGTACATCGACGAAAGGAAGGCCGGTAGGACAATACTTTGGGTCTTTCTGATCCTCTGGCCCCCACAACTCGACTACCGCTTCAACCTCTGTAGCGAACTCACGTGAGCAGCTCTTCGCATCAGGACGGTAATCCTCTCCGGCTAGGCTTAGGTAGGCAATTGCATGCCCCTCGTAGGGTCGCCAGATTCCTCTACGCTAGGCTGTAACATTTAAGTCTTTCCTATCGTCCCTATAATTTCGACCTTAGGTGCCGGAAGAGCGACGGTGGGGTGGGAATCCCGAACTCATTGGCTTGAGGGTGGCGGTATAGACTGCCGCATCTACGGATCATGTTTAATCAGCAGAAGGGAGCTGCTATGATTGAGTTGCTTTGCTTTGCATTCATCTTAATCCCGCGTAGGAAGTAACTTTGCGTCGCTACCGTGCAACCGACTCGCATTCAAATTAGATCAGTTTAGAACCGTCGATATCCGTCCCCATAGGTTTATATGAATATATGCCCGTCATCATTTGTTCGATATCATAAGTTTCTTATTTAAGTTCGTACCTGTAAATGTATCACCCGTTTTACGCACGTACATATAATTACCCCATTAATATTCATCATCATCATCATTGAACTGCTAACTGTTTGAATTCGATATTGAAAAATATACATCGCAAACAGTCTATCCTCTTCGGAAAACGAGCTAGTAGTGGTGCAGCTGTGTAGTAGAGGGCTCCCCTCCCTCACCGCAGAGGGCTTTCCTCTCTCGCCTCTGCGGGAGGTCTACCCTTCTCTGCGGGTGCTCTGTACAAGGACCAACCTGTTTCCTTTCCCAGCATTCGTGCAATACCTCAACTCAATTTCAACTGTGCATACTTCATGGGAGTTACTTTCCCATTGTAAATACTAATACAACCTTATCAACGTAACAAAAAATGCTCATATATCTCAATTCAGAAGTTTTGCACCAATTGCGGTAAAAAAAATGAACAAAAATAAATGTAATTGGCGTCTAACATCTGTCTATGTAAAGTAACTGTAAAATAATACTGTAAAGTAAACGTAAACTGATACAAGCATCACCTAAATAGTTCATACATTTACATGTATCCCTTGTGAACAGCATAATAATTGTTCCTCAGTTAGGAAACAATCATTAAATTTTAGCCTGAGTTTAGTTTAGTTTTCATCTCAAATTAGACTCACATAATCACCTGCAAAAAATCCTCACTCTTGGTCATACATGAAGCGCCCAAAATAAAACATCTGTAGGTCATCTTCAAATAAAAAACATCTCATCCCGCATCAAGTAAAACTTATTATTCACATATCTGCTGTTTACAAAGATAAAGAATATAGCACTTTGTCTCTAAGTTCCCGGTTTGTAGCTACTCCCTTAACAAGTCCAAGATGACTCCAGCTGCAAAACTAGAATGTGGAACTTGCCACCAATCGTACTCCCGAACTAATGTATGGTGGTAGCTCTTCTAAGCAAACGCGTAATACGTCTCCAAACGGAGAGGGCAAAATTACGAGCTGTAAATCCTGCCTACATGCCGAAGAGATTGAACTACTGAAAGTCAGTTAACTCATGCTTCTGGTGGCCCTCACAACGCAGAGGCAGTTAACGCACATACAAGGCTGCTAGATGTTGAATTAGAACTGAAAAGCGTGCAAAAACAATTTTGCGAACTCAAAAGCATGATTAACAGTGTAATTGTAACCACAATATAATTCCCATCATCAGGTAAATGAACTCCAAGTGCACTTAGACTCAGAATTGGCAAAGAAACTTACGGCTCTAGACTCAGAGACCAACGACCGTATCAAATTTGGAAATTGACGACATTGAAGGAATAAAAAAAATATATACCAACTTCTAAACCGATCATACTACAAGTCGGGGCAAAAGACGTGGTGGCGCAGACGTAAGAAACCTGGGAAAGGTATGAAACCATGCTAACAAACGTCAAACGATCGCACGCGAACATCCATGTCACTGCCATCCTGCCCCATACCAACCAAAGTAGATACAAATTGAGCAAGATGATATTTCTAAACAATCGCAGAGCAACTTTCTGCAAAGCACAACAAATCTCAATAGCGGACCAATACGAAACGATGATCAGCCTCAAAAACTATGAATTTAATAGAATCACCAACATGGCACGCATAAACACGTTTGGGCTTTATACCCCCGAGAACATCCTTCAGATAATCGGTGCTGGCCTCATTACCGAAATTAAATCAAAAAACATCCTTGACGCCCAACACCAGACTGCGCCATTACTGCCCAACCGAATGAGTCAACGGCCGCCGCCCGAGTAAGTAGCAATCAGGGACCCTGCAGTAACGATAGAGGAACAGCCAACAAAACTAGATTCATCACTAACAAAAGGGTCCATCGAAGTAACACAGCAGCCCCTGACCGCAACCGAAGAGTTTCTGGCAGGATTCCGAGCCAAAATACTCTCCACTGTTTCCGTGTAAACGCTATAAGTCTCAGAGACAAATCGACGAATTGGGAATCTCGCAATCAGCGGAGAGATCGACATATTAGCCATCACCGAATCGTGGATGAAATTGAGCACCAGAAATTATCTGGGCGAATTCACTCATTCGGGGTTTTCACTATTTCATAAGGATAGGCTTGGCCGTGAGGGTGGAGGAGTATGGTTTGCCATAAAAATACTCTACAAATAACAAAAGTCTCTATTCTAAGCAGCAGACACGACATAGCATAAACTCAAATAGTCGGTAAACATATAAAGTTATAAATCACACTAGTTTATCGTCAGATGATAACGATCTTTACAACACCCTCTTCGATGTCGTCAGAACACAAAACAGTATAGTGCTTGGAGACTTCAATATTCCTGACATCGATTGGGAAACTGAAGAATGTACGGCCACTGGCCATCGCCGGATTGAGTTTGCTGACGATGAGTTTAGGACCCAAATGTTAAAGACACCTACGAGAGGTAGCAATATATATGAACTTCTATTTAGTGCAAGCGACTCTCATGTAACGTACGTCGAAGTGGGCGAAACCCTTCGGAACGAGCGACCACAGCTGTATCCTTTTTTTTGATAGAGCTCGAGTTGAAAACCTCAATTAAGTGCGAAAAGTTCCTAACTTTAGATAAGCTAACTTTGATGACTTAAGTGAAACAATGACGTCAGCAAATCTCCCCCACGGACAAAATGTCAATCATTCGCTAAACGATGTTTTGAGAGTACTTCAAAATATTGAAAATGACCATGTCCCTCGCAGAAACATGCGAACAACAGTCAATCAGCCTAAGTACTGGAAAGGAGAACTGCAACGCCTTCAGTCGCAAAAGAAAGCAGATCACTCGATTAAACAGAAGCACTCACACGACGATGCTGAAAAAAAATGAATTTAAAATCAGCAGAAGGATTTTTAAGAGGGTCCAGAAACGAAAAAAAAAAGATTACGCAAATGAAATTACGGCCAATGACAAAGCTAATCCGAAACAATTTTCCAGCTATATATAGAGAAAAAAAAATCAAGATCTGTAATTGGCACTCTTCAAATGATATTGGTAAGCTAGAAACTGACGACACTAAAATGTGTGTCCTGCTTAACCAATTTTTCTGTTCTGTATTTACGTTAAAGAGTCCGGTTATTCATAATCCTGAGTATATCATAGCACAAAGATAAATTGAAGCCCTCAGCACAGTTATTATTGCCGAAGTTGTTAAATATATAGTCACAAAAAGTCACAAAATCTCCGGGTTCAGACCAAGTTCATCCCTGAATAGTGAAAGAGACTAAAAACTAAATTGCCGAACATCTAGCAATCATTACCCAATCTCTCCCAAATGGCACCTGCCTCTTTCAATGAGAAGAGGCCAGCGTCACCCCAATTTGAAAAATGGGACAAAAAGTGCCCCGGAAATTATCGTCCAATTAGTCTCACCTCCGTCATTAGTAAATTGATGGAAAGTTTGATCACGGATAACATTACAGAACTCTTAGAATCAAATCAGTTAATAGGTGACTCTCAAAATGGCTTTAGACGCAATCGTTCGTGTCTTACTAACCTGCTGCTTTATTTAAAGAATAAAATTGAATTTCAGGATGCGAAATCTCCGATCGACATCATTTACCTTGACTTTCAAAAAGCCTTCGATAAAGTTCCTCACAAACGTTTGGTTAGTAAATTGCACAGCATCGGTAATCGAGGTGAACTCGATAACTGGATAAAATGCTGGCTCACGGACAGACAGCACCGAGTTATACTTAATGGAGGTTTCCCCGATTGGAGTAGAGTTACAAGCGGCGTGCCACAAGGAACTGTGTTAGGTACAGTTCTTTTCATAATATTCATAAGCGATCTCGATCGCAACGTACTCTCGAAATTAGTAAGTTTGCAGACGATACCAAGCTAGGAGGAAAATTGCCAACTCAACTCGAGCGCGAGCAGATCCAATTAGACTTGAACAAAATTGTTGATTGGTCAGAAAAGTGGAAAATGAAATTCGATATCGACAAGTGCAAAGTTATGCACATTGGTCACCATAACCCTAAAGACGAATATCCAATACCGGAAAGAAACTGATGCCTGTCAACGAGGAGTGAGATCTAGGTGTCATCATTAGTAACGACTTGAGAAGCAACAAGCAATGTAACGATGCTGCCTTTAGAGGCAATAAATGAAAGGCATGATATCCCCACAATATTATGCAATGCATTTGTTAGGCTGCACCTCGAGTATTCCGTCCAATTCTGGTCTCCATACCTGGGAAATACATAATTAAATTAGAAAAGGTTCAACGTGGAGCTACCAAACTTATCCCTTCGCTGCGCAATAAATCGTACGAAGAGAGACTGCGCGAACTCAACCGTTATTTGCTAGAGAAGCGTAGAGTCAGAGGTGACATGATCGAAGTGTGGAAGATTATGAAGGGTAAGGAAAACGTCGTGCGAGCATGCCTGTCCACTTTGGGTGCGAACGGAGTAACCAGGAATAATGGATACAAAATCGTTGGCAAGCGTTTCGCACTCGATATCACGCGCAATTTCTTCATGTATAGGGTTGTCGAAGAATGGAACAGACTTCCCGTAGAAGTTGTGAACAGCGATACAATCGAAACGTTCATGTCACGGCTCGACTAATTTGACCAAAATCGTCGCTAAATAGCTCCCATCTGTAGCACTCTCATCAGTATGTTCGAGGAAAACGGTGTCCAGTATTGACACTCATACGGTTAAATTAGTGCCCGGCATTGGCATAGCACGAAAAAAAAGGTGCCCGGCATTGGTACCTGCTCGTTGCAAAACGGTGTCCAGAAATGACACCGGTCTGCATTGATTTAACGAGGAATGGAACTGTGACAATCGCAGATCAACACCGTGGGTTGGTGGCTTTCTCTTCAGGTGCTGATTTAAGTTGTTTCGAGTATCATCGTTAAATGCTATTTCCTTTTACAAACATTACCTTTCTTGATCAATTAAAATGGAAAATACAGGGACACATGATGCTATCTTAGACGTTCTACTTCAGAACTAATTTTCTTACTATCAAAAGGCAATCCAGCTTGGGCCAAAAGGTCTGTTGTTGTCTTCTTACAATGGTAAACACTTGTAAACAACTCACTGATAACGTGGCCTGGTCCCATGATCTATCACCCAGTGGTACGTTGGACATCTTCGTCACTGCGTCCTTCACAGATCAATACCCTCTATACATTCAGCGTACTTGAAGGCTGCAAAGGATCTCAATACATATTGTAATTTAGGTATGAAGAAGCAATTCTTCAACACCACGAAAGCTGAGCACCAGGTATGCCCTGCTCAGGCACTGGAGCTCCTTGCAACGTACACTGATTGTTCGGAATTATCTTGACATTTGGTAAATAAACAAATAAAAAACAATGTTTATTTGTGAGATACCTCGTGGTATTCTAGTGCATTACAAAGTATTTCTTAATTCTAAAATATACATTAATTTCAGTGTATAATTGTATCGAGTAATGTAATTGATTCTACATATGCCGTGTAATGACAATCTACGACCATCAATTCATCAAATATTGAGTAACCTTAAGGAGTTCATCACAACTTGTAGCTGAGTAGTTGGGACATGGTATGATTGGTAGGGGGCATTTTACTTTCCTAGCTGAACAGAAGAGCGCGATTCTTTACGAAAGATGTCACGACGAGAGAGCTATCAAAGTGATTTAAAAAAATACTCAATGGGTATGCACCATATCCTGATGACACAAGGTGTTGCGATCGGACATTAGAACTTTTACATAACGATTGCTATGAATTATTAATTCAGGTAATACCAATCTGAAACGTATCTCTGTATGCGCCCTCTCCTGTGGTGGGTGGTCTAGAATAGTCAACTCATATTTCTACTATTCGCCTCTAGCTCGAAACTGTTTTATAAACCGCTGCACACACATTAAGACTTTCTCTGGGGTATGCCCCCGTGAGGCGTCATCCAGATACCAAACGTTGAAGTAGATTCCCCAGTACGGGCCACCTCATCCACCGCAAAGGAAAATAAGGCCGGTCCTAACGGATCGCACTGCTGGGTGCCAGTGGCCGACTGCAACACTTCATCACCATACTACAGAGCTGTTGGTGGCCAATAAGCTGGCCAAAGTCAACGCACTTTGGGCGCGATTCCGACCAGTTGCCAGACAAGTCTTCCTCCTGATGGAGTTAGGAACATTTTTCATGACAATTTTGATAAGGTACATATGCAAAGGGGAAAAAATATTTCAATGAATCTTAAAAGATGGGTCTTATATACAAACAGATTTCTACATGAACGAGATGTAAATGATGACAGAAAAGCAGAGTGTTGGAACAAGGGAAAATGAATGAAACTATCCCTTAAATGACTCTGATGAATGACAAACAGTTGACATGGTAAATTGCATGGATGAAGAAAATTACAATCTCAGAATTTGTGTACAAAGAAGTTTAAACAAGTATTTTTAGTTCACATTAGTACGTACCAATACTACCACTCGTCCTTATATCTATAGCAATCAAATTCCAAGGTTTTGCCGCTCTGTATTTATATCCTCATGTGGATGCTCTTCAAATTATGCCAAATATATGGAAGGTGGAGGCCGCAACACCAGATATTGAGTACAATACTAGCAAATCTGTTTGTATGCTAGTAAACCCGTGCACTATGCAAAGGTTCCACTTCCGATTGAATAATGTGTTGAATGAAACTCAATTGGGTTATGTGGGCAGTTTTCCCTACTTAGGTCACTTGATAACAAACGACCGGTGTGACAATGCTGATATCTCCAATCAACTTCCGGAAATTAAACGCGGTTGGCAATCAGCCTGTAGAAAATTCAACTTCTGCTTCAGCCCTCTAAAACCTAGTGCTACCCTATCAACAAGTCACCATCAGTAAACTGAGAGTAGCATACAATTATTACATTCACCCGGCAGCCAAAGGCACGTATATTCTCGAGGTGAAAAGAACAATCGATTCACAAGAAATAATGATACTCTGCACGTTGAACACAGGAAAACAGAAACTGTCTGTCGAGCTTTTTCGATAACTGGACCAAAATCCTGGAACAACCTCCCAACAAGCCTCAAAAATCTTGAATCCAACGAGTCCTCCAAGAAAAGGCTTGATGAACATCTATTGACCGATCAATTCAAAACGGTAACTTTGCCAACAAACACAAGCTAAATGCATAATACCAGAGGCTGACATTGTTGCTGTGGGTGGTGGTGCTCGGATGCCAGTTTTGGGAGAAAGACTTACTGCGGACATTACCAGGGAAGAGGTACAGGAGGCGGTGGACGCGATGAAAGCAGGGAAAGCCCCTGGTTTGGATGGAGTTGCGACCGAGTGCCTGGAGAAGGGTGGAGTAACGATTGTCGAATGGTTGGTGAGGTTACTGAACTTGTGTTTTGCGGCAGGCGTGGTACCGAGTGAGTGGCGCAGTGCCTGCATTGTTC
>SDVV010035498.1:0-11054 GCA_016164225.1 Gammarus roeselii
CCCACTGATGTGGTGCAGTGTGATTCACTTCGCGGCTTCAAGAGGGCCCTGGCGGAGGAATTGGGGGCAGTGTTGTATGAGTTTTGCTAGACTAAATTTGATGTGATGTTGTTGCTTTGTTTTTGTTGTCAACGGTTGTGTGCAGTTGTTGACTGTCTTGTTTTCTTTGGACCTATTGAGCGCATTCCGACCAGCGTCCTGCTGCAGTACTTGTACAGTGCTGTTCATTTTGATTGCTGGCACGCTGAGGTGTACTGCCTCCCATGCCTGCGTGCCCTGTTGGTGGGGCTGTGGGGGGCTGCAAAGGTGAGATACAAAGGTGAGGGTAATGCGTTTGTAGGGAGTGGGCGGATATTTCTTGAAAGTGGTACAGAGTTTCTATGCTTGCAGCCAAGCATGTGTCTGAGTGGGAAGCAAGGTGAGTGATTGGTTCACGGTGAAAGTGGGAATGAGACAAGGCTGCGTGATGTCTCCCTGGCTGTTCAACCTCTATATGGATGGAGCGGTCAAGGAGGTGAACGCAAGTATGCTGGGTCCTGGCTTGGAACTGATGGAAGCAAATGGGCGGAGTTGGCAGTTGAGCCAGTTGCTATTTGCTGATGATACGGCCCTGGTTGCGGATTCAGAGGAGAAGCTATGTAGGCTAGTGTCTGAGTTTATTAGAGTGTGTGAGAGGAGGAAGCTGCGAGTGAACGTGGGTAAGAGTAAAGTAATGAGATGCTTGAGGAATGTTGATGCAAGGAAAATTAGTGTCATCCTAAATTGAGAGCTCATGGAGGAAGTTCAGTGTTTTAAGTATATGGGTCTTCATGGAGAGATAACTGAACTAGTGGAAACTGAAGTGAAGACGCGAGTGAAGGAGGGGTGTAAATTGTTGGGTGCACTGAAGAGTGTAATGAGCTGTAGGACGTAGGGGATGAAAGCAAAGAGAGGACTGTATGAGGGTGTTGTTGTCCCAATTGTGCTCTAGGGAGATGAAACTTTTGGGGTGACAGCAGAGGAGAGAAGAAGGTTGAATGTTTTCGAGATTAAATGTCTGAGGAGCATGGCTGGAGTAACGCTGAGAGACCGGATCACCAACGACGTGGTTTGAATCAGAACTGGGATGGTGAAGTTGAAGGACAGATTGGATTCGTGTGTTCTGAGATGTTTCAGGCACATCGAGAGGATGGATGAAGGGATATTGGTTAAAAGGGTGATGAATGCAAAGGCGAGGGGTCGCAGGCCTAGAGGTAGACCGAAGTTTGGGTGGATGGATGGTGTGGAGCAGGAGTTAGGAAGGAGAGGCATGAATGTGGAGGGAGCGAGAAAGCGTGCAATGAACAGGCGTGAGTGTAGAATGATTGAGAATAGTTGCTTTTGACGCTGCTCTGATGTGCTTTCCCGCCCATGGCATCCCGTTGTCAGGATGATTGTGGGGGGCGCACATCATGGCGCGGTGGGGGTTAACCAGTCAAAACTGTCGGGCCCTGCTGCTGACAGCGGATCCTCGGACTGCACTCGTGACCCAGAGTGTATGTTGCGGGGATACCGGCTGGACCCTTTAGCTCAAAAAGGCTAAGTTGTGTGTGTGTGAGCATATGAGAGTGTGAGGTGCGCATTGCTGTCGGCCACCCTCTTTCTGGGGGATGCGGCCTAGTGTCTGTACCTGTATCTGTATCCTATTTTTAATTCGAACAACGTCGTTATTGATCCTGCTTATCAGCGCCACTCCAGTCATGCCCCCGCAAAAATTTCATCCCGGAAACACTCAACCTTCTTCTCTCTTCTGCTCTAGCCCTCCAAGTCTAGCTCCGTTGAGCACAGTTGGGAGACTCACCCCCTCATACAACCCTCTCCTTGCCTTCAAACCCAGCGTCCTACAACTCATTACACTCTTCAGTGCAACCTTCATTTACCAGCCTTTATTCACTCGCGATTTCTACTCAGTTTCCTCTAGGTCAGTTCAATCCACAAGAGAGCCCAGGTACTTGAAATACTGAACTTCCTCCAATATGTTTTCATTAAAGAGGACACTAATTCTGCTCTCATCGATATTCCTTGAACAACTTATAATTTTTACCCACGTTAGTTTGCAACATTTTAATCTCACACACTCTACCAAACTCCGACAACTTCGCAACTTCCCTCCGAATCTTCTTTCAGTACCGCGTCATCCACAAACGGAATCAGACTCAACTGCCAACTTCCCCCCCCCCTAAAGCTACTGGTTCACGTGTCGCACGGGTCACGATCCAGCCGCAAGTGTGAACATCGTATTTTCCTTTCTTCACTCTTCAGTATCTTTCCTCCTCTACCATTTCCTGGTTATGCTTTCACCTTGTTTACTCCTTTTACCACGTTTGTTTTGTTGAAACTCCATTAACGTATCTCTCTTTCTCTCTTGTCAACTTTCTCCCATAGTGTTTTTATTTTTTTACCAATATCTGTTTATTTTATCCTTTGTATATCTCTTGCTTTATGTCTCTATTTTGTCCTTTCTCTTCCATTCGTATGAACCGTAGTTTAGCATAGCGCTACTGCTATTTATTGGAATGAATCTCGATGAGAAAACATTACAGAGACGTATATACGAGAGAATCTTGATAACATTCATCGTTAGTAGTTTTCGACCGATTTAGACATTTGTGTCATTCTTTACTATTCACGAAATTTTAAGTTTGTGACTGAACAGCCGCTCGGCGCCGGTTGTTGTTTAGATACAAAATAGCGTCTGACGCCCCCGGCAGCCTGAGCCGGGTAAACCCCCTCCTTTCCCCTTCATATTTAAGGGAAGGCTGCCCTACCCCAGCATTCATTCAGGTGCAGCTGCTTGTCGGAGGCGAACCGCCGCTGAGCTCCTGATTACAGTATTCTTCCGCCTCACTGGTCACAGGGACCTTGCACCTATACTATGTATAGGTAAAATTCAGTACGTTGCGGCCCATCTAGGCAGTGAGCTTGTGACCCAGTGCCTCTGGAGCCACAGATGGTGGTCTACAATTGTGAAAACGTACTGAATGTGCTGTCTCAGTGTGCCCTGCCTCCTCCATGTCGAAGACGTCGATGGACATGAAATGTCAAAGGATGTCAAAGGATATAAAATGTCCAAGGACATAATTTGTCTATGAACGGCATACAACAAAAAAATTTGAAAGACGTCAGAAGATGTTAAATGTTGACGGACGTCATAAGAAATAAAATGTTGAAGGACATCAAAAGACAAAATTTCAAAGGATGCCAAAGGACATGAAATGTTGGAAGACATCATTTTGTCGAAGGATGTCAAAGACAATAATTGTGGAAGGACATAAATTTTCACAGGACATAATTTGTCATAGAACGTAATTTGTCAGAGGACATAATTTGTGGAAGGTCATAATTTGTGGAAGGTCATAATATGTGGAAGAACATAATTTGTTGAAGAACATAATTTGCAGAAAGACATAATTTGCCAAAAGACATAGTTTGCCAAAGGACATGGTTTGTCGAAGGACATGGTTTTTTGAAGAACATGGTTTGTCAAAGGACATGGTTTGTCAAAGGACATGGTTTGTCAAAGGACATGGTTTGTCAAAGGACATGGTTTGCCAAAGGACATGGTTTGCCAAAGGACATGGTTTGTCAAAGGACATGGTTTGTCAAAGGACATGGTTTGTCAAAGGACATGGTTTGTCAAAGGACATGGTTTGTCAAAGGACATGGTTTGTCAAAGGACATGGTTTGTCAAAGGACATGGTTTGTCAAACAGATACAGACACTAGGCCGCATCCCCCAGAAAGGGGGGTGGCCGACAGCAAGGCGCACCTCACACCCTCATACGCTCACACTCACACAACTTAGTCTTTTGTGTTAAAGGGTCCGGCAGGTACCCCTCAACATACACTCTGGGTCTCGAGTGCAGTCGGAGGATCCGTCTTCAGCAGCAGGGCCCGACAGTTTTCACTGGTTTACCCCCACCGCGTCATAATGGCCGGGCTCCCCCCACCCACGACCATTGCAACAGCGGGATACCTAGAGCAGGAAAGCACATCAGACTAGCGTCAAAATCAACCATTCACAACCATTCTCCACTCACACCTGTTCATTGCACATTCACTCGCCACCTCTACATTCATGTCTCTCCGCAACGCCTGCTTCACACCACATATCCACCCAAACTTTGGTCTACCTCTAGGCCTGCGACCACTTTTCTCCCCATTCATCACCCTTCTCACCTATCTCCATTCATCCATCCTCTCCTTGTGCCCAAACCATCTCCGAACACGTAAATCCACTCTGTCCTCCAACTTCTTCACCATCCCTGTTCTGATTTGAACCACGTCGTTGGTGATCTTGTCTCTAAGCATTACTCCAGTCATGCTCCTCAAACATATCATCTCAAAAACATTCAACCTTCTTCTCTCCTCTGCTCTCACCCCCCAAGCCTCAGCTCGTAAAGCACTGTTGGGACAACAACACCCTCATACAGCCCTCTCTTTGCTTCCATCCTCAACGTCCTACATCTCATGACACTTTAGTGCACCCAATACTTCACATCCCTCCATCACTTGCGCCTCCACTTCAGTTTCCACTAGTTCAGTTATCTCCACATGGGAGCCCATATACGTGGAACACTGAACTTCCTCCTAGAGCTCTCCATTTAGGGGGACACTAATTTTGCTTGCATCGACAGTCCTTGAGCATCTCATTACTTAACTCATACCCACGTTCACTTGAAGCTTCCTCCTCTCACACACTCTACCAAACTCAGACACTAGCCTACATAGCTTCTCTTCCGAATCTGCAACCAGGGCTGTATTATTACTGTCTGCGCTACGGGTGGGACAAAATAGTTCTCTTTTCTGTTCGGAAGGCTCCAACTTCATGGAAGCGCAAATCTGACTATTGACCCCAATCAGGTATAAATTAAAGAACAAGTCTCCAAGTGAACTATATTGAATTATTCTTCAGTATAATGGTTGTGGATGTTTAGAGCAGTTGGGGAATTAGGGAGCTGGGAGGATCAAGGATTAGGAATGACACAGGAAAGGAACAATGGATTATAGGAGCAAAAGGTGGTCAGAGGAAGAGAGCATGAGAAGGTGACTATACTGAAAAATCAATATAAATGAACTAATTAGAAATTTATCACTTCAATTGTACAGAATAGGACTCTGATATTCTTAGGGGAAGAATTAACTTACGGATCTTAGAGGATATGAATAGTTTGAACTATCATGCAAAAAGCATACTGAAGCAAGAACAATAAAACAAGGGAACTAAATAAGTATCAAACAAATGTTTGAGGAAGGGAACTGCAATTTAGCAAATGGGTTTATAAGGTTAACCAAGGAAAAATAACAATTGAAGTCAGGACAAAAATAAATTAGCAAGGGAAATAATTCACAATGCAATACAACAAAACACTGACATCATTATAAGTGCAAATGCAGTTATCCAGAAATGATAATATACTAAATCAGGGAGGGCTAACTGGTGTACATAACCTCTACAAACCCTAGGACTCAACTGTTTTGGCAGAATTGGGAAATATGTTCACGTAAATCCAACAACTAGAAGCAAAAAGGAAACCAAATCGCAATCCAGAAAAATGGATAAGCTTAGGGAGCCTACTCAAAAATTATTAACTTGAACCACTCACTCATCGGCCACACCCAACTGTATACCTATGAATCCACTGAGGAACAAAAATGAACCAACTCACCCAGCACAGTAGCAGCCAAGGCAATTAAGTTTACACAGGTAGTAAGCACTCTGGGTAAAGCAGATCAATCAAGCAGGATATTATACATAATTAAATAGTATGACCTGCAACAAAACAAAAGAAAACTTATCATCCAAGATATAAGAATACACACATGAATGAACAAATTTAGACAAATGCATAGGTAGGGACCCATGTCACTGGGGAGAGAACAATAGCTTGGCTTAACAGTAGTAAGCCCCCCGGCCACAGTATCATCAGCAAATAGCAACTGGCTCAACTGGCAACTCCGCCCATTTGCTTCCAACAGTTCCAAGCCACGACCCAGCACACTTGCGTTCACCTCCCTGACCACTCCATCCATATAGAGGTTGAACAGCCAGAAAAACATCACGCAGCCTTGTCTCAGTTCCACTTTCACTGTGAACCAATCACTCACCTTGCTCCCCACTCTGACGCATGCTCTGCTGTCAGCATAGAAACTCTACATCTCTTTCAACAGATGTCCCCCCACTCCATACAAATGCATCACCCTCTACAGCGCTTCTCTGTCAATCCTGACGTATGCCTTCTCCAGATCCATGAAGGCCCAGAACACATCCTTTCCTTTGGCAAGGTACTTCTCACAGACCTGTCTCATTGCAAGAATCTGATCGGTACACCCTCAACCACTCCTAAAGCCACACTGTTCCTCTCCAATTGCGCAGTCCATACTGTTTCAAATCCTTTTGATCAGCACTCTCCCATCTCCTTTGCTCTTATATAGCGGAACAATGCAGGCACTGCGCCACTCAATCGGTACAACTCCTGCCACAAAACACAAGTTCAGTAACCTCACCAACCATTCGACAATAGTTACTTCCCCCTTCTTCAGGCACTTGGTTGCAACACCATCCAAACCAGGGGCTTTCCCTGCTTTCATCACGTCCACCGCCTCCTGCACCTCTTCTCTGGTAATGTCTGCAAAAAGTCTTTCTCCCAAAACTGGCATCCTCTCTGTTATCCTCGACAAAGAACAACTAATCAAAATACTCGTCCCACCTCTTCCGTACATCACCACTTTCCAACAACAACTAGCTGTTTTCATCTTTCACCACTTCCTCCTTGCTGGTCTCTCCCTTTCTCACCCTCTTTAGCTCATTCCAGAACATCTTTTTGTTCTCCTCAAAATTCTGACACAACCGTCTGCTCCACCTGGCATCAGCGTCCCATTTGGCACTCCTCACTACCTGCTTCACCTTGCTTCTCCTCTCTTTGTAGCTTTCATAAGCCAACTTCACCTGCAACCACTCCTCAAACGCTCCTCTTTTCCGTGCCACTGCCAGTTTGACCTCGTTTTACCACTCGCCGCCTTTCTTTCTGCACCCTCCCACACAGCGCGCACCACACACCTTCTTCGCACATCTCAGCAACGCATCCCTTAACGTCTCTCATCCTTCCTCCACATCTCTCAGGTCCTGTCCTCTCTCTTTGTCATATTCTTCCTTCAACGCCTGCTGGAACTCCTCGGCTCTACTTTTTACATTCAGTCCACTTACTCTCACTACCTCTCTTCCTCCTCCCACTCGTTTGTTGCCTTCCTCTTCTGCTCCACTCTTAATCTACCTTCCACCAGCAGATGGTCAGACACTCCTCCACCCTCCCCTCTCAACACCCACACATACAACAGCCTCCCCACCACTCTCCTCGATATCAGCACAAAATCCATTGGTGCTATCCCCACCATTGCACCATGGGCCACCCTTACCCACGTTTACTTGTGAATATCCCGCTTCTTGAACAAACTGTTCCCGACCACCAACTCCTGCTCCATACACAAACCTATCAGGTTTTCTCCACTGTCATTTCTACCATGAACGCCATACCTTCCTATCACATTCTCTACCACTTCATCTCCACTCTTGCATTAAGGTCACCCAGTACAACTACATTGATATTACCTCCAAAACTGACAATACACTCTCTCAGGTCAGTCCAGAATTGCTCCCTTTTCTCTTCACTTCATTTCGACACTCGTCAAGATTGCCTTGTAGCTGGGGCTTTAGAATCTTGCTACCGTATCCACCGCGTGTCGTAGAAGGCGGCTAAAGGGGCACCCCGTAGCCGAGAGTAGAATAATGCTACCGTAACCCCTGCATGTCGTAAAAGGCGACTAAAAGGGGCGGAGCAAAGGGGCTAGGAATCCCGTTCTCTGTGAAACCTTTCCTCGAAAACAGCGAGACGAGCGGGGGGAGGAGAGGCGCACGCCTCTCCGAACCCTATCGTTAGGGTCGCTGAATGTGCGTGGCTGTAGTACGAATGATGTTAAGAGGAGGGAGATTGGTGAGATTTTTGTGAGGAGGAAATTTGATGTGTTGGCGCTGAGTGAGACAAAGTTGAGAGGTAGGGGCGAATGTGAGTTTGGTGCGGTAAGTGGAAGAAAGTCTAGTGTGGAGGAAGGTTAAGCACAAGAAAGTGTGGTCTTGATATTGAGTGAGCAATTGGCTAGTAGCGCTTCTGAATGGAAGGAGGTGTCCTCAAGATCGATATGGGTGAAAGTTAAGTTAGGCGTTGAAAGATAGGCATTTGTGAGTGCTATTATTTGTCAAAGGACATTAATTGTTGAAAGACCTAAATTGTCAAAGGACATGAATTGTCTAAGGACATGAATTGTCTGAGGACATGAATTGTCTAAGGACATGAATTGTCTAAGGACATGAATTGTCTAAGGACAGGAATTGTCTAAGGACATGAATTGTCAAAGGACATGAATTGTCAAAGGACATGAATTGTCAAAGGACATGAATTGTCAAAGGACATGAATTGTCAAAGGACATGAATTGTCAAAGGACATGAATTGTCCAAGGACATGAATTGTCCAAGGACATGAATTGTCAAATGACATCAAAAGTGAAAAAATGCAAAAACTGTTACAAAACATTGAGGGTTGAAGCACATAAAATGACCCAGCACACTTCCGGACGCTATCAATGTTTGATACTGAAATCCAATGCTTGCAGTGGTTTTGGCCCAACATTGCATGCCCCATTGTGCTCTAATGAAATCACATTCTGTTTTTATTTTTCCTATTCTGTCTCCTATTAAAATTATTGGTAACATACCTATCATTTTCTTTTAGGAAGAAACTGACATTTCTGTGCTACGTGGCAAAGATTTCGGACGTAACACAAGGACCGAACCACTTGCTTCCAATGTGCATATTTACTGTCAAAGGATGACCTACAAGGCACTCCATCTGTTTTGCAGGTCACATATACCAGCCAGCAGGGTGCTACATCTGCCTATCAGCTATGAAAGCGCCCCCAGGCAATGAGACCGAGATACGCAAATAACTTGGCATCGGACGGATGAAAATTTTTGAACCATTCCTCAAGAAAACTTATCCTTCACTGGCCGATGATTGCTCGTGTGGAACATCATTTGAAACTAGTCCCCTGAATGATGATAGTGTGTTTAAGACCATTATTTACAGCAACACTTCTGAACAATGATAGCTCATTTAAAGCATCATTTAAAATAGATCTTCTGAACAAGGATAACTTGTTTAGAGCATCCATTATAGCAAGTAGTCTGTACGATGACAGCTTGTTTAGAGTATCATTTACAGTACGTCTACTGAACTATGAAAGCTCGTTTTTAACAATTGTAAAAAGACGTTTAAGTCTGAACTCAAACTTGAGCGCCTTACTTAGCTACTACGCCAATATTGAATTATTTGCAAATAGCGTCGTTTATTCTGTATCCTTACAGTCCACGGATTACTGACGCAGATGATTACTAGGTTAAACCTACTCTGAAGTCCTCTGAACGATGATAGCTTGTTTAGAGCATCCTTTATAAAATGTATACAGAACGATAATTGTTCGTTCAGAGCATCATTTAAAGCAAATCTACGGATTGATGATAGCTCGTTTAGAGCATCATTTGAAACAGGTCTCCTAAACAATGATAGCTTGTTTAGAAGATCATTCAATGCAAATCTACGGATCAATGATAGCTGGTTTAGAGCATCCTTCATAACAGGTATACTAAATGATGACAGCTTGTTTGGAGCATCATCTAAAACAAATCTTTTGAACAATGACAGCTCGTTTAGAGCATCATTTCTAGCTAGTATACCAAACAAGAATGCTCGTTCAGGGCATCATTTAAAGCAAGGCTTTTCAGAACGATGATAGCTTGTTTAGAGCATCCTTTATAGCAAGTATACAGAATGATGATAGATCATTTAGAGCATTACTTGAAGCAAGTCCACGGAACAATGATAGCTAGCTTTTTTGGAGCTTGCTTCGAAGCATGCTTTTGTAACCAGAAGATCATGCGTCACATATGACGTCCCGCGGGTCAAAAGTCAGTATTGCTACGCAAACCCAACGACTTGCAGTGGCTTCTCAGCAGCATGAGATTCCTTTCAGTCATATGCAAATAACCGCCCTAGCGTCTTTTCAGACGCTAACAATGCTTGACACAAAAATCCAGTGCTAACACAGTGGTTTCGAGTTAACATCGCATGCCTCATTACACAATAATGAAATAAATTCTGCATATATTTGCATTATTTTATGCCTCATATTGATTTTATACGTATTATTTTTCACTCATGCATTCATTATTTTGTGCTGCGTGGCGGTGAGTGCGAGAGCATATCTGGATCGGAACATCCACTTATACTTGTCTCTGCTTCTTTCAGTAACCATGCTCAAAATAACCTCAGCGACAGGCGAGTGATCGCGAGTCACGGGGCGGCTCCTCAAAACCTTTCGAAGCGGGACGGAGGTCCTCTCATATATGGTCCCATTCACTTCAGGTGTCGTGGCCCCTGCAGCGTGGTACCATGCAATTCCCAAGAGACAAAGCATGGAGGCCAGGGACTTGGCCAGAATGTTCGAGGGAAAGAGGTTGCGAAGGAGTTTGGAGAGGCTCAGCGTAAGTACTGACGCTCTTCCGGCGGCCCACACAAGTCCCCTAGTACACGGGAGTGAGGCCAAGCCTTTGGTCAAACATATCCTTTCTAAAGGCCTCCCGTGGAGAATTGCGCCACGACCCCCTCCTCTCGATCACACTGTCTCGCACCGACAACACGTGGGCGTTCTCAAACCCCTCGTGTTAGACTTCCTGTGCAAAGGCCTAGTCAAGGCGGTGCCCAGACAACCAGCTTTCATATCTCGCATCTATGCGGTCCCCATGGCCGTGGGAGGGAATCGCCTAGTGATCGACCTCTCAGAACTCAACAAATACATCCCGGAACCACGTTTCGAGTATCCAACCCGCAACGAATACGAGTAGTGCTGAAACCCTCTCCCGGCTCACCAAGTTGTACACCAAGGACGCTTTCCCGCACGTCCCAATTCCTCCCAGGTCAAAAGTT
>SDVV010035499.1:0-11054 GCA_016164225.1 Gammarus roeselii
GACTGAGACAAGGCTGCGTGATGTCTCCCTGGCGGTTCAACCTCTATATGGATGGAGTGGTCAGGAAGGTGAATGCGAATGTGCTGGGTCGTAGCTTGGAACTGTTGGAAGCGAATGTGCGGTGTTGGCAGTTGAGCCAGTTACTATTTGCTGATGATACGGCCTTGGTAGCAGATTTAGAGGAGAAGCTATGTAGGCTAGTGTCTGAGTTTGGTAGAGTGTGTGAGAGGAGGAAGCTTCAAGTGAACATGGGTAAGAGTAAGGTAATGAGATGCTCGAGGACTGTCGATGCGAGCAAAATTAGTGTCACCCTAAATGGAGAACTCTTGGAGGAAGTTCAGTTTTTTAAATATCTATGCTTACATGTGGAGATAACTGAACTAGTAGAAACTAAATTGAAGGCGCGAGTGAAGGAGGGATGTGAAGTGTTGGGTGCACTCAAGAGTGAAACGAGCTCTAGGACGTTGGGGTTGGAAGCAAAGAGAGCTGTATGAGGGTGTTGATGTCCCATCTGTGCTCTACGAAGCTGACACTTGGGGGTGAGAGCAGAGGAGAGAAGAAGGTTGAATGTTTTCGAGATGAAATGTTTGAGAAGCATGACTGGAGAAATGCTGAGAGGCTGGATCACCAACGACGTGGTTCGAATCAGAACAGGGATGGTGACGAAGTTGGAGGACCAAGTGGATTCGCGTGTTATGAGATGGTTCGGACACACGGAGAGAATGTATGAAGGGAGATTGGTGAACAGGGTGATGAAAAGGGAGGCGAGTGGTCGCAGGCCTAGAGGTAGACCAAAGTTTGGGTGGATGGATGGTGTGATGCAGGCGTTAGGGAGAATAGACATGAATGTGGAGGTTGCAGAGAGCCTGCAATGAACAGGCGTGAGTGGAGAATGGTTGATTTTGACGCTGCTCTGATGTTCTTTCCCGCCCTTGGCCATTATGACGCGGCGAGGGCAAACCAGTGAAAACTGTCGGGCCCTGCTGCTGACGACGGATCCTCGGACTGCACTCGTGACCCAGGGTATATGTTTCGGGGGTACCGGCAGGACACTTTAGTACAAAAGGATTGTGCGCGCGCGCGCGTGCGTGCGTGCGTGTGTGTGTGTGTGTGTGAGGGAGTGAGGTGCGCTTTGCCGTCGGCCACCCCCCTTTCTGGGGGATGAGGCCTAGTGTCTGTATCTGTATCTGCAGTTCCTGACTAGGTTTAGGCACTTCTGGAGTTCATGTTGAATTGTTATGAGGCTGGGGTGTCTGAAGCTTATTTGTAGGTCGTCTACCTATAGTGACGAGAGCAGTCTTCCGTCTCGCGGAAGAATGTCGGCTAACTGATCGATTTGGAGGATAAAAAGAGTGACACTGAGGACACTTCCCTGGGGGACGTTCATTTCTTGCGGATTTGGCAAAGACAGTGTTGCCAATCTTGACCCTGAAGGTGTGGTTCTGTAGAAATTGGTGGATGAAACGTGCTAGGCGACCTCTCAAACCTTTACGGTGGAGATCCTTCATGATCCCATACTTCCATGTAGTGTCGTATGTTTTTTAAACGTATAAAATATGGAACCCACAGATTTTCTCCAGTCGAAGGCCTGTCTAATGTCTGATTCTAGTCGTACAAAGTGGTCCGCTGTAGAGTGGCGCTTACGACCACCGCACTGGATGTTGTTAAGGCCTGCATGCATTTCAAGGTAGTCAACTAGACGTGAGTTTATCATTCTTCCCATAGTCTTGCATAGGATGCTAGTTAGGGCAATGGGAAGACACGTATGCGGGTCGCTGACATTTTCCGTGTTTGGGTAACGGGATAATTACGGATTCCCGCCATTGATTGGGAAAAAATGAATTTGAATGCAACGTATTGAGCACATTTAGTAGGTGCTGGAGAACGTTGTCAGAAAGGTGTTTGATCATATTGATGTGCACTCGGTCCGGCCGGGTGAGGTTTCACGAGTGAGGCCGGTAGCATATTGTAGTTCATGAAGGGAGAAAGGTTTGTTGTAAAATTCTTCATTTGCGGAAGTGAAGTCGATGTGCTCACTTTCTCTTGGGATCTTTTCCCGTTGGAAAGAAGCCGTGTAATTTGTTGATTGCGATACTTGGCTGAAAGTCTGAGCTAGTTTGTTTGCGATGTCTGCGTATGAAGAATAGACAGTGTCTCCGTCCGACAGTATGAGAATAGGTTGCTCAAGGCGACCTTGGATACGTCTGATCTTTTCCCACACTTGGGAAAGAGGGGTGTTTCGATTGATTGTATCAACTAATTGGGTCCAGCTTTCTTGCTTCTTCTCCACGCTAAGTTTGCGGAACACGGCAGTTTTCCTTTTCCATGCTACTCGGTTCCGGGGGGGAACGTGCGCGGCGGAAGGCCCCATACATCTTGTCGCGCTGGTCCTTTGCTTCTTGTACCTCTGGGCACCACCAAGGTTTTGGGAAAAAGGTTGAGGGTAAATATTGGAGAATGCATGCGACAGCTGCACTTTGGAATTTCTTGTATAGATGTATGACAAGGTCGCGCTCTGAAATTTCTTCGGGAAGGCCCCTCATCTCGTCCCATGCGACATGTGTCTAGTATCCCTCCCAGCTGGTTGTCCGGTAGTTGAATCGAAGTTTCTGTGCGTCAGAATTGTTTGGTCGGTTAGTAAGGAGCAATATAATCACTGGGTTGCAATCACTGTCAGGTGTTGAGAGCAGGACTCCCCAAACGAGTTGGGGAGCTTAAGTGGAGGAACAGATTGATAAATCGAGGGCGGTTTCACTTTCGAGGGTGATCCGTGTGGGTTGTCGGTCGTTGAGAAGGACCAGGTTGAGTGTCTATAGTGTTGGCCATTATCACTCCCTTGGGGTCTGTTCTCAGGCATCCCCACATTTCGTGGTAGCTGTTCAAGTCTCCAAGGAGGAGTACGGGATGATGCAGTTGGTTAAGCAGATCGGTCATTAGTGCCTCCGTGAATTCATGGTTTCTTTACGAGTAGATAGATACCACTGTAATTGGTCTTGAGATACATATGTTCACTGTGACAGCTAGGAGTTCTGTTCTCAGAGGGAGGAGGTGATGAGGTATACTTTGATGGATCATAAGTGCCACTCCGCCGTGTGCAGTCATATTATTGTGACTTTCGCGACGGCGTATGACATATTGAGAGAGAGAGGGTGGCCCTGTTGCGGAGTTTGATCTCCTGGAGGCCTACCACCAAAGGTTTATGGGTGGAGATCAGCGATAATCATTCATCTTTCTTGCTTCTTAGTCCCTGGCAATTCCACTGAAGTATTGTGTTGTTGTTCATTTCGGATCTGTTTCACGCCCAGATCTTGATGATCTAGAGCGGACGCGTAATTTCCAAGAACTTCCGTGGTGTTTGTGTCCTAGATCGAGAGCGTTTGCATGAGCGTCCGCTTTCTGTAGAACATGATCTCCTAGAATCACTGCGTTCTCGGCTGTGAGTGCTCTTGTAGGAGGAGGAGGAGCACGAGGGAGTACGATCTACGAGTTTGCTTCTTGAGCGAGCGCATTTTTCTTCTATGGAGTTTTCTTTAAACATTATGATGGGCTGGGTAGTAGTCGTTGGGATATTTGAGTCGAGTGCGATGCATAGTAGAACAATAGTTTGGGGTATCAGTTCTTCGTTGAAGATTCTCAACGCGTCCTCGCGCAGGCGATGGTCGTTCTCACTTGGGAGATGTTCTGATGTTGAGCATGTTAACTGAGGGTTGGATACCTCACTTAAGTTTTCGCTGGGTTCAACGCTCTGATCGCGACGAGCTGTGGTTCGTGGACTGTTGTTAATCTTTTTGCTTCGTGGCGAGAGGGCGTCGTGTACCCCGCGGTCGTCGGAGGAGGAATCTTCGTCTCTTTGCCCGTTTACTTTGGGGTTATTGGACCTCTCCTCGTGGTCGACCGAGGCAGCATCCATCGCAGTGCTCTCCTGGGCACTAATGGATCCGTTGCTTGAGACGCCCGCCTTCATGAGGGCGGTTGCTGGGCTGGTTGTGGTATTGTTAGTACTGGAGAGGGGTGTTGGGGTCATGGTAATAGTTTTTATTGACGGTACGCGAGTGTCGTCTGGTGGAGTAGACTTAGTTGTAGATTGAACTACTTTGGCGTAAATAAAATTACGGCAGTTCAGGTTTTCGTCGTAAAGGTTTGGTTGGCTTATTTTCGTGTGACTCTGCGGCCATTTTGTATAATTGCCATTGCTCTTTGGTCTGTCTGCTTTGGGCAGTCACGGTCACCAGCCTCGTGGAGACATGAGCAGTGATAACAGTTAGGTTGGTGAGCTGTGCAGCCCTTTCGTTCATGCTCGCCGGCGCACCTCTTACAGCGTTGGGGTATGTATGGCTGGCAGTATTTGATGACGTGGCTGTATTCCAGGCATTTTGTGCACAGTGCAGGCCATGTTGTCACTGGGTAAGTTTTTGTTTTTCCTCGTTAGCCCGGGATTACTATGAATTCCGGTGCGTCACGTCCTGGGAAAGTGATTTGATATGCAGTGGTGAGGATGTTTCGTAGTTTGATCCATTTCGCTAGAGAAACGTTGGTGACGCCATAATCCTTTGCTAAACCTGCTGCAAAAGCACTTAGGTCAGTTATGGAAGTGTAGTTGGAAGTGAGTATAATTAGTCTTGTAGCATTGAAGAACGGATGTATTTCGATAGTTACTTTGGGTTTGTCTATTCTGTTAATCCTTTGTACAGCGATGCTATGCTCAATATTTACGATGTGGGCCAGATGTTTCTTTCCTTGTCGGTTTATGTTTATCGGTCTGCCTACCAGTTGTTTGGAGAGCGAGTTCATCACGGTGAATGGGTTCATTGAGGGCGCAACTTTGTTTGCACCACTATCTACAAGCGTTATGAGGAAGTGGGTAGGGAATGATGCTGATCTTCTCTCCTGGGTGGGAGGGTCAGCCAGGGGGGGAGCGGATCGCGGTCGCAGCCTCTCGTCGCCCGACTTTGTGCTCCGTTTGGTTTTGCAGGATCTCCCTCTCGATCTTTTCCTGAGAGCAGTCTCCGTGTCCCGTAGGGTGGTCGTTCACTTTGCAGTAAAAGCAGTGAGATTCTTCGGTTTGGCACGGCAAGGGATCGTCCGGTTTATCGTGGTCGTCTTGGGAGCAATGTGAGCATCTTGCTTACCGTGGCAATCTCTGGTCGAGTGTCCGTACTTCTGGCATTTATTTCATCGCATCGGACGTCTTTAGAAGGGTGTAACCTTGGTTTTGGCGTCAAAGAAAGGTATGACTACGTAGTTAGGTGGTTCGGGCAATTGAATTTAAGCAGAAGGGCAGTGATGGTGTTTCTTTTTGGTTTGATTTTTGGAGCGATTTTCACTTCAACTATACATTTCTCGTATAGGGCGAGTCCGGTGATGTACTCGTCGGCTTCATCACTCGGGAGACCCTCGATGTAAATCAGGCCTGAACTCATGGAAAAAGTTGGGTGTGGTATGATTTTGCAAGGCTTTTCGCATATTCTGTTTTTGGAGAGTATAGTGTCACTTTGAAGTTTTGTGTCTACTTTAATGGTGAAATTATCGTCACCGCTGGCGGTGATGATGAGAATTGGACGGCCAGTCGTGGAGCCTAGTTCTTCTCGTAGTTTATATGGGCAAATATCCGGTCTGTCATTGACATCAAATGTCATTTTCAAGTTTTCGGGGAATTTAGGGTCGTTGTTGAATAGGTTGTGGTCTTGAAATCGAGTGTATTGTCTCCTCTTAACGTTTCTTGGTGTTTGGGCGTCATGAGTTTTGGCTGGGAGGAGAGCAATGTTATCAGAGAGGTCAGAGGCGGAAGAACACGTTACAGGTTCCCTGGCCTCTATCCTCTTCATCATCTCATCCAGTCGGGTAGTCATAGTTGCAAAAAGGTTCTCAAGTTTAGTGAGACGTTCACAGACTTCACTGGAGGGCGCCGAGCAGTCCTCAGTCTACAGCTCGGGAAGGCCCATCATTTTGCTCAACCTGCCCAGGACATTCTGCATTCCGATCATATTCGCGTTCAGCTTCGAGAAGCGTTCATTTGTGTCCTTGACAGCTACTTGAGTCATGTCTCCTGTCGATGAGGAACCCATAAGGGGTTCGTCATTCTTTTCTTCGAGTGTAACGTTCTGGGGGGGCCATAAGCCCCTCTCTGATAGCGCATGGTCTTGTCCATTATTCGATCCCTGGCTTCTTCACGTGGTTCAGGGTAATGAAGGTGGGGCCTTCTTTACATACAACTTGAAGTGCATATAAGTATATATACTTATATACGTTCTTAAAATTAACTTAAATAGACCTAAATATAATCTTATAACTAGACTTGATTTTTTTTTTTTAATATTTTTTCATACATTTTTTTGCATGATTTTTTTGTAGTTTTTTTTCTACTTTTCAAACTCTTGTGTCAGTGGGGGGAGGGCTCACCTTCTTGTGCTCCAGGGAGGGGGGGGGGGATGTAGCTACAAACTGAAAGGGGGGGACAATGTAGGGATTTTCTAACGTATTTGCACAAAGGAACAAATGAGCTTTGGTGGTTAACGAGGACACAGAGGGAAGGCGGGTGAGCCTGGGATACCCCCAGGGGGTATCCTTCTGAGGTGCCTTATTATTCTTGCTCTAAAGAGATGATAGTTGATCTCTCCAATCAAGTTGAAAACTTTAACCTTTGCGAGACGATATTCGGTCACGGAGCCATTTTCGGCTTAGAGTGGTGATCGGCTCTTATTTTGATACGGCAAAAAAAGGTTGCTATACTTTGAAAACTCATTGGTTATGATACTGCCTCTGCGCAAAACTATCAAAGGTAGCTATAGACAATCTGAGAAATATATGTAAGCAGTAACATAGAAAGGTAATGTTGAGGACAACTTCACTACTTACAATCAAAGTTAGAAGGGACCTCCAGATCGACCACGGACTGGCGCAGTCGACATTGGGGTATGTCCTCTGCTGGAACGTTAAGATGCTCCCACAACTTTTCCATGTGCATCGCCTTCTCAGACAACTTGCCGCCGCCGCTGCTGCTGCTGCTGCTGCTGCCGCCGCCGCCGCCGCCACCACCACCCGACGCTGATGTAGAGGGCCCGGCACCGAACCCAAACCCCATTTCCCTCTTTGCACCACTGTAGTGGCCTTCACTACTGCCAGAGGTCGATGCCACTCCACTGTAACCACCGCTTGTTGACTCAAAGCCTGAAGGGGTTGTTGAAGCGGCTCCCCACCGCGACCCGTATGAGGAGCCGCCAGCCAGGGTAGCATCCCTGCTACATCCTGCCTGAGTACCCCCTTCTCCTACCGCAGGGTGCTTGCTCTCTTGAGCCATGCAGACGGCCTCAAGCAGGTCAGGCCCACTGGGCTGGCACAGCCTGGCCGCCCTCTCACCATCAGTGTTGCTGCTGCCATCTCCTCTCTCCTCTTCCTCGTCCTTGGAAGGTGCCAAGGGAAGCTGGTAGCCCTTGGGGAGGTCAAGCAGCATCCCGAACAGTATGTTGGGGTCGTTCATGTCAACGGAGGGTGGCGGGGGCGTGGCGTCGTTGTTGGAAATGTCGATGGTCTGAGCGGCGGCGGCATTGGAGGCGGAGCTACCTTCTTGGGCGCACATGCGGGCGGCTCTGCGACGCTTACGACGATTCTCAGTCTTCAAGTACTGAGGGAAAAAAAAGGGGAACGGATCAGTTTGCTGGAGGACCACTCTGCAATCGCATGGGAAGGGTGGCAACAAAAACGTGTGCTATAAACTGCCTCTCATTGCATGGCAACAGCAAGCGAACACAATTGGCAATTGGGAGGATTAATTAATGATTGGATGAAAATCTATTGTTTGGGGGAGAGTAATAAGAGGAAGTAGATCATAGGGCCAGCAAGCCTTATCCCCAATGCTAGGGAGAACAAAGATGGGAAACAAAAAAATGAATGTAGGGAAAAAGTCACAAACAAAATGGTGTATGCACAGCGTTATTTTCCATCACAGCAGGAACTATTAGTAGCAGCTGTCAACTGACTTGTTTTTGCAAGCAAGTAATTTGCTAAAGGTCTTTACCCCAACTCTGGTGCAGCAAATACAACTGCGATCTCTCAACAGTGATGGTGGTATAGTATTAATTCTTCTGCCAATTTACAAAGAAGATCTAGTATGTATTGTATTTGTCCATTGTATGATCATTTTCTACACCAATACTCCTTTCTGACTCCAACCTTGTGGCAGGGGATTAGAATTCAGACACCAGAACCTTGTAAGTGTTGTAAGAGGTGACTAATAAGGATGCCCTTTGGAAGGAGATTTAGAATCCTGCTACCAAAACACCATGCATGTTGTAGAAGGCGACTAATAGGTGCAATTGAGGGGACTAGGGGTCTCTTCCACGTAAACTCTTCCCTCAGAGAAGGCAAGATGAGCAATGGAGGAGAAGCTGCGCCTCTCTGAATCCTTTTGTTATGGTAGATGAATGTGCTTGCTGCAATACAAATAAAACAAAGAGTGAGATTGGGGAGATGTTTGTGAAAAATTCTCCGTCTTCAATGTGTTGACGCTGAGTAAGACTGGTACTTCAGCACATGACATCTAGTACCAACTCTTGGACCCAAAGAAAACATAGTTAGCAAATCCTCTGATTTCCCATGCAAAATTTTCCGATATTTGATCAAGTCTGCTCTAAGAAGCCGACCCATAACAGAAAACAAATCCAGGCTCCTTGAATGGCCACCTTAGTCCATCAATGTTTTTAGTAACTCTCCTCTGGACAGACTCCAGCAGCCTGTTGTCCTCACAATATCCAGGGTTCCAAATGCAGGATGCATACTCAATAAGGGGACGAATATGCAAAACATATAGGGACAGCATAAATTCCCGTGGCCTGTAAACAGATGATCTCAACAAACAGTTGGCCAACCCACCAGCCACCACACGAATCCCTTTGGTGGAATTGGGGACTGGCATCTACACTGACACCCAAGTCTCTGTGTGTAGGGACAAACTTCAAAACTCTGCCCTGGAGGACCTACTGGTTAGCTGGAACCAACGCATCAAAATCAATACAACCTCTATAAAAGCGCAGCACAACACACTTATCCAACTTCAGTTCAAGGTTCCAGGACTGTGCACCCAAGTCAACTGTATCCAACCCACTTTGCAGTGACTGGACACCTTGAGCAGCAGACTCGGTGTCCTTGCATGAGTATCTCATGTACAACTTGTAGTCATCAGCAAATGCTTTGAACTTGCATGAGAGACCACTAGAGATGTGATTAATACAAATCAGGAACAGCAGTGGCCCAAGGACAGTTCCCTGGGGCAGACCACTCATCACAGCAACTGGGCTGCTCAGACTGCCATTCAAACAAAGGCTCATCACTCTGCCAGAGAGGAACGCAGAGATAAAAGCTCGCAAAAAATTACAAACGCCCAAGGATTTCAATTCAAACAGCAGCACATCATGACTCACCACATCAAATGCCTTTGAGAAGTCCAGCATCACAACATCCACAATATATCCCTCATCACTCCACCTCCCAACATCATCATAGGTCAACAGCAATTGGTCCTCAGTGATACAACCTCTCCAAAAACCATACTGATGAGGTGACAAGATATTTTTGCTTTCAAGATACTCAGTCAACCTTGATGCAACCTTTCTTTCCATTGATTTGCAGTAAACCAATGTCAAGCTCACAGGCCTGTAATTCAGAGGATCAGTGTGAGACTAGGCCTTGTATATTGGTACAACCAGCAATCTGCTCTGGGCTTCAGGGACCATTCCTGTCCTCAATGACTTTTGAAAAATGAAACAAAAAGGGAGGGAGAGCTCAACAGCACAGTTCCTTAGCAGATGTGGATAAAGGCCATCTGGACCCACACTGGAACTGGGATCAAGAGCAGAAAGGACACGCTGTAGTGGGATTTCCCACGCCCGAGTGCTTTTCCCCAGGGGGATACTTATGTATCCAAGAGGATTGTGCACCCTCTGGGACACCTGTGCACTCCTCTCCCGTAACTCTTAATCATGTCAGTTACCAGCTTATCGGGATCCCTCGTGGGGACTGTCCCCTCTTTATTTGTTCAGTGGGTCAAACCACTGCAGCTTGCTGCTGGGAGTGGCAACAGAGGGATGGTCCTTGGGTGGGAGTTCACCCGTGTGCTGGAGTGATTTATATGTGAGTGCACTCCTCCATGAGTCTGGTTGTTGTGAATTGTAATTTATTCAGAAGTACTTGGGTACTTCATTATGTAAATTATGGAGACTAGCATAGCTCCCACAAGTACAGCCAGTGTGCTCCGAGTAATTGTTGAACCCTTATAGCTACTCATGTAAAGTTAACTGCCAACGGTGGGTTTGGGATATGTTACTTGAGATTAAGAAGGAACATTTTAAACTGTGATTTGCCTAAGTAAAGTCTATCTGCCAGTGGGCCTGAAGATTTCCAGTGTTGATTCATTTTAAAACAGAGGTGTTTTCATCAATAAGTGTTATTTTACTGCAGAGCTTTTAGAGTTTATTTATTGTGGTTGTTTTACTCCATGCTTTGGTTAGTTTTTTGATATGAAGATTAAAATGTGAGCATATTGTGACCGGATATAATGAGCCAGTCCAGTCTGCTGGTTCTTCTAGCACAGTAGCACTCTTGCAGTGTTTGTTGTCCTTGCTACCTTTTTATCCCTTTGTATGTGTATATGTGTTTGTATATTGGGTAGTACCTTGGGGGCTTTGGGTAGTAGCCCTTTAGTTCCAGGGACCCCCTTTTTATATTGCATTTAATTATTGTATTATTTACAGGTGCCCCGACATTCATATGCTGACCTGTAGATCTGGCAGAGTATTATTACCTTGTCATGTTGTAATTCGCGGTGTAGGATGTGCTTGCCAGCCTGTTGTAAATATTGTAATAAAGATTTAATAAAGAGAGAGTGGTAAATGCAAGTCGGCCAGTTGGCCGCGTCTCTTGTCACGTCCGTGACTAAGAGTTCATATTTGGGAGGATAGGACAGCTATAAGGGGTGTGAGGAGGCTGTCTCAACGGGCTGGTGAGCGCATCTGAACCTGGTGCCTAGAAGGGACCCACACATATTTTCACCCGAAGAGCAC
>SDVV010035500.1:0-11054 GCA_016164225.1 Gammarus roeselii
AATTTATTTGGATGTTTTTCAACTTCTAATGGCACTTTCCCACAGTACTTCTGAGCGTAAGATGTTAGCCTGAAGAAACAGGAAGTTGGATCAACGAGAGCATTTTTTTGATAAACAATGTCAAATCACGTTACAATACAATTAAAAAATAATATACAGTCCTGATCACCCGGGGCTACGTCAAAACGCACCGAAGAAGCGGCCTTCCCTGCAAAAAAAACAGATGAATATGGTGAACGCGTGTTTGAATATTTTAAAAGAAAACCCAAAATATCTCCATCGACCTCACGTTGCCCTAGCTTAATCACGTGATACGATACGGCGTATTGTCCAAGAGAATCATTAACACCCGTACAAGGTTCAGATTAAGCTGAGTATCCCAGATCATCATAAGAAAGAGAGTTTCAAATTTGCTACTATGGAACTGCAGCTTTGTTAAGAAACCCCCACTGATTGGAACGACTTTATTTTTCAGACGTGGTCAACATTGACATGGAACTAGGAATAAAGCGCCATAACTTTCTATTGGCCAGCCACTAATCCTATTGGAATGAAGTCTTCAGTCGGCCTTCTAAACTCGTGATAGCCTGGGCTTCCATTTGGGAAGTTAGCGTAATTGATCCATTCTACGTTGAAGACAACGTAAATGCCGTCAAGTACCTAGATTTGCTACACGATCATTCTGGTCTGAACGGTTCTAAATAGACATGAAAGATCTCATTTTATTGCAAAGTTGTGCTCCTCCTCATGTCGTCGCAAGAGTTGTTCGTGACTGGCACAACATGACATTGGCAAACAGATGAATAGGCCGCGGAATCAACGACGGCACTAATGCTGTTTTTTTCAGTCGTGTGTTTTCTTCTTGCGGGGCTATATCAAGCCGAAAATTTACACTGCTTGTGGATTAAGCCTGGAGGATCTCGAGAATCGTATCAAGAAAAGAGTCGATCAAACTGACGGGGATATAAAACCAAAGAATAAGACGACTAATCCAGAATGAAAGTGGTCATATTTAAGCAAGTGGATAAGTGGATAAGTGGTCGTAGTGCAAAATAAACTGTATAACCGTTACTTTTTGTGTATATATTTTTAGACCTTCCAAGAGAAATTGCAGAATAGTTCATTCGATGTAAACTATCGAAATAAATAATGGCAAGCTGTTGTGTAATAATTGGCACGCATTTGTATGCATGATTGTACTGAATCTGACCTGAATACAATTTAATGGATACAAATCTATCTGGATTTGATTTGAGCCTCATTTCCACCAGAGGTCTATCTGGACTATCAATATGAGAAGCTAATGCGACGCGACTTGAAGTTCAAAAACATGATTATAGATTACATGTGTTCTTGCCAGTAATGACATGCTAACGGTAGTCGTTTTTAGGCCGTCGGAGTGGATGGATGATTATCTATTATTCATTTTATAGATCATTAGCACTTTTTTTTAGTATTTTTATTATTTCTTATTTCGTGGGCTCTAATATATATCAGCCTTTTTGAACGGTGATAAATTTTGCATTGGTGATTATGTATCGAGGCTGGTTAGGACTCGGTGACTCGGGGATTAGGGGGTACTCGTAGGACTCGGGAAACCCGGGGGTTTCGGGAGCCCGAGGTACTTGGAAGACCATGAGGATTTGGGGGACCCTCTTGGACACATCTGAGGCTCTTTGGGACACCCTTGAGACCCTTTGGGACCTCCTTGATGAATTTTGGGACTCTCTAGAGACCCATCTGAACTCTGGGACCCTTGCTTCCCCCTCCCCACACAGTAAAACCTATACACAGGAAAAATGAAGGTATGTGAAATGCTTGAGTAGAACAATTAGCTATTACAGTCCACGGGTTTCTGGCAATGAGAGGGAGAGCCGCGTCGATACTGCGGCTGGTCGAGGTGCGTCGAGATCAATTTAAATACGTTGAGGCGAGTTGAGTTGGGTGTGACGAGTCGAGACCGACCGAAATGATTCGAAACGCGCCGAGATGAGCTGAGACGAGGGACTCAAGTGACCCGGGGAGCTCGGAGGACCCGTGAGACTCGGGTTATCCTTCGGGACTCATCGGGATCGTTTGGGACCCGAGGGACCTGATGAAACTGCTCATGATGAACCTGTCCTTTTTTTCTTCTTCGCGAGCTTTGAACTTTGCTACCTTGAACAATACTGATGTATTTATGCGAGAATTCCTGTTGATGATTGTGTGAATAATTTTTTTTCAGTCTGTGCTCGGTTGCGCATGAACGGACCATTTGTTACCTCTGTGGCTGACGTGGGCCGCGTAGCTATAAGCCTTGTGATGCGTTGCGGTTGGAGTTGATCTAATCCGTGAAGCCGTAGACCTTGTACCAATTTCGACAATACTATCTGCGCGCACTGGCGAGCGTAGATATTACTCATGAGGTTCTGAATGGTTTGAAGCAGGGATTCGTTTCGTCTGAGTCGTTATCTTACCTGAATTAATGAATTATACTCTAACCGAACTTGACCACGTAGCTGTGAACATTGTGTTGCGTTGCTGCTGGAGCTTACTTTGTCCGTGTAGCCGTAAACCTTGTACCAGACTCGGCGATGCTGCCCGTGCGCACTGGCGTGCATACATATTACTCTTGAAGTTCTAAATGATTGAAGACGGGGACCCGTTTCGTCTGAATGATTTTCTTGTGCGCACCATTGTGCGTCTGACACGACTGAAATTAAAAAAAAATATTAACTTCGACAACGTTGTTTTTCTCGCACTCAAAGGTGTGCTAGCCCACTGTAATCCATGATCGTCGAGCCCTACGGGAGAACCTTTTATGACTCACGTTGAGGCTCCGGTGGAAATGAGGCTTAAGGTAGATCCAAATTAAATATCATTAAGGTTTAAAAAGACATAGGATAACCTATGGCTTGTGTTTATAATGTTTTAATATAGGACAGGAAGAGCAAGTGCCAAAAAATCGACCCTTTCGGTACCGACGACCCTTGCGGCATCGTTCTGAAAAAAATGATTGTTTATTTCAACTCGCTAGGTGTTTTCTAAAAAACAAATAATTTTTTATCCAACTTTTGTCATCAGAATTAACTCTATAATGCTGTAATTCTGCTAACAAAATCTCATGATTTACGAACTGGAAAGCTTTGCTAAAGTCCATAAAAGTCGCAACAGTGACTCACTCTCGAATCCATCAATAACGTCACCAGTGAAAGTCTGAAACTGTATCGCTTATGGCTGAGTATGTTTTTTGATTACCTAAATAGATTAGCAAACTGGACCGAAATGTCGCAAATCAACTTCATTGTTGAGAAATATAGTTATTAGCATTGAAACTCACACTAGCAAATTCGACTACTTGATAGCAGAACAGCATCTGACTGAAGTGGACCGGCAACGAGATCTTAGAAAACTGACAACCAATGATCTCAATTGAAGAATCAAAGGGAATGCTAGCTTTATAAAATCCAGTTAAGTTATAGGCTTTATATCCAGTAATTTTCAGTACAAACAAGGACATAATGTCTCCGATGTATGCATCACTTGTAAAACCCCATTTGTAATTGCAATCCAATTTTGTTCCCCTCACCTAAGATGGAACGAATTCATGATTACCGAGCAGCATAAATGATGCAGAACTGAGAAACAAGACATACCCGCAACGACTCGAAGAGTTGAAGCTGATATCATTATAAATATGACGGCTAAGGGGCAGCTCAAGGAAGCCTATAAATATCTAAATGGTTTTATTAAAGCCAGCTCCAAAGGACTCTTGGTCGAGATTATAATTAAAATATTATAAATAATGAACAAAAACCTCATTTGAAACACTTCAGAACATCCATTGATGAGAGCTTCTTTCTAATCAGGATACCAACAATCTAGAACTGCTAACCACATTATGTGGTAAATTGTAATAACATCAGCACCTTCAAAAACTGGCTTGACAAGCACTAGAAGACCAATCTACTGCCCTTCTGAGTTAGGAAGGTGAAAACGGCAATCAGAGACTCGCAGCCCAGAAACTGGCAGCACATCGAGGCTGGGTTAGCAGTACTGCAAATTTTACATTGAAGTATTACTATAATGGACTCTTCAGTCCAACCCGTGGGACTTACTGAACTGTACATAGTACACTGGTCATAGTGGTATCACTATGACCAACATATAGCCTTCACCAACAGCCCCAACGATGATCAACTTGCAACAGCTCTGCAAAAAGATATCTCTTCTTCGCGAAAAAAATAGTGTCGTCCCACTGATACTTATACCTTATCCTGATAAGGCATCTAACTATTACACACCAAATGATTTCCCCTTTAGGTTTATACGCTGCATGATAATTATACTCCCTTCATCACGCACACTAATTATTATTCACTCCAATACTCCTTTCCTCAACTTGTGACTCATGAAAGGCCAGCTCCCGCTCAATCCCCGCCTTTTACGAGACAGTTTTTCCCAGCTCACTCTCCATCTATTTTTAATTACATCCAATAATCACATTTTTTAGAGTCTTTGTTTCACAAATTCGTCTCAATAAAAGTAATTTGTGTATAAAGGGAAGAAGTGGAAACATAGTAATTTTGTCGAGAGATAAGTTACCCTTTGTGGAGTGGTAAACTCGCTTCAAAGCCATTACCCGATCGTAATTAGTTTGATGACGGGACGTTTGTTCTCAGACGTTAGTATAAAGGAGCATCGCAGCGCTTGCAAAAGAATGTGTTAACCCACTGCCATGCTCATCAAAGAAGTCTACAACGCTATTCGATATTTCTGGAATATTTTCAGTGATGTATTTTATAAATGGATTCATTGTTTTGATGGGGCGATCCGTATCCGCCAATTACTCTCATGTATACATCCGCGTCCGTCAAAGGAGGCCAGATGCGGAAGTTTAATATGTACATAAAGTACATCATATTGCATTTTACTAACGCTTCGTATAATACGGCAACTCTGGAAGATTGATTGCTGTTTAATAACAATACATGACCACGACATTAAAAAATTGATAATCGTGATTGTTGGAAAATACAATTTTGTCGACTTACAATGGATTGTTAAATGAACTGGCAGCTGTTAGAATGTTTGCTGCTATATATGTGTATGCATCAATAATATTATGGCAAGTATCCATGATATGTTTGTACTATAATTGTCTTAAAAACTGAGTAAGAAACTTTAAAAAATCAACAATCAACTAGTATGCTTGGAAACAGAATTGCCTTGCCAGCTTGTGGCAACCAGTCATGTGAAGTCCGGGTTTATGTGCCCTAGTCCACCATGCACAAGCCAATGTAGAGCCATCATGCGAAATTTCACAAGGCAGCAGTTCCTAGTCCGCCGTGATCAAAATCTGGGCTCGGTTTATAAGTGTCCTAACTTCAAAATAAAACGGGTATAACTACAATTTTCAAAAAGTGAAAAGTGAGGGCTTGAAGGGCAAAATCACAGAAATAGACATCGGGTACCAATTTGATGACATAACCCCTGATGAATGCTTTGCGTATCTTATAGATAGTGCGGTGCAAGCAAGCGATACATCCCGGAAAGAAATGTACAAATAAACAATCCCTCTTAGCTGAATAATCGAAGCTCAAGTAGCAATTGCTCACCGAAAGACACTGTACCAAGTCCATAAAACTAATCCGACACCAGAGTCAGAACAAGCGCACGAACCGACCGGTAGGAGAGTGCAGAGAGTGGTCAGAAGCGCCTAGAGAAACAAGGAGAGAAGAAGAGACGTGTGGTTCGTGACAGCGTTGGCACTACGAAATAGTGCAGGTGATCTGCACTACGGATGACCATCATCCGAGAATGTTACAGAACCTCTCCGCAATCATAAGTGGTCCACTGACCTGTCATCTTTAACAGGTCAATGACTACTGGAATTATCACAGAAGATTGGAAAACGAGCATCACAGTCATATTCATGAAGGGAATAGGCAAGAGGCATGACACTATAGATCAATCAGTCTCACATCTGTGGCTGCTGAAACCTTGGAGAAATTGATAAAAACAAGCATAACATGTCACCTCGTGGGAAACCCCTGCACAGTATCAAGGAACGCCGACACGGCTTCAGATGCAAACTTAGCTGCCTGTCCAATCACCTGGCTTTTTTCAGTAAGGTCACCGAGATATACGCTGAAACAAAAGTTATCGACCTTATTTAGCCCGAATTTCAAGAAGCGTTTGATAAGGTTTTTCATGAACGCTTACTGAGAAAAGTGAAACCGCTTGGCTTAACTAGAAACGTGGCCAAATGGCTCCGAAATTGGGTCACGGGTCACAAGCAGCGGGTCTGTGTGGGCCAGGACAAAATCAGTGGGCTACGGTAACATCAGGAGTACCCCAGAGCCGTGTTCTGAGCCACTTCTCTTTTTATTCTATATGAATGACCTCGGCTCTGGCATCGTTAGCAAGTAATCAATATTTGCTAATGACACTAAACTCTGCCACAAAGCGGACCTTGAGCAAGATCGCATAACTATCCAAAGGGATCTTAATAAACTAGTGGACTAGTTTGATAACTGGATCGAAATTTTTCTCACGAATTGGTAGGCCAGCATATGCGAAATTGACCAACAACAAGACCTTGGAATATTAATCACCAAAGATCTCAAGTGGAAAAACCAAGTGAACTCTAGCTACAAGAAAGGCCAAAGAGTCCTTGGCTTTATATACAGAAACTTCCACTACAAGTCCAGGGACATCGTGCTTCTAATATATACTTCACTCGTCAGGCCTCAAAAGGAATTTGCAGTAAAATTTTGGCTCCCTCACCAAAGAGGGGATATTAACAAAATGGAACGTGTTCAGCACCGAGCAACAGAAATGATTCCGGACATGAGAAATAAGGCAAATCCGCAAAGACTCGACAAACATAAACTGAGATCACTTGAAAGAAGGCGACGTTTGAGGATGCCGCCGTGTCTGCTGCCCTGCTTGGTCGGCTCCACCAGAGTGTGCAACCACGCTTTTGAGGCAGTCGAGGACCATGACAAGGAGCGCCTCGTCTGCCGTTTCTGCAAGCTGGATGACAGGATACACCAGGTCCTGGAGGCTCCCCAGAGCCTGAGAAGGAGCGACGACGACGACGGAGAGGACAGGGGCCTTGTGGCGAACATCTTTATTCTTGAGGAGCAGCTGCGCACCGTAGTCAGTGGGTACGTTGGGAACCGGGAGGAGATCGGGAGGACTTGGGAGTCAGTAACGAAGGTGAGAGTGGAGGTAGGTAAGGTCAAAGAGGAAATTGTTAGTACCAAGAGAGATCTAGAGAGTTGCGTCACAAACCTCAGTAGGAACTTACGATCCGACATGGAGAACAACTAGCAAGGGCCTGGCGCACTCTAAATCAACGGTGTTGATTCATATGAATTTCAGCAGGTCCAGAACCGGTTCACCTTCGTGAACTGGCCCGCGTTCGTGATGCCAACGCGGAACATTTTTGAGAAGTTCACGTAACTGGGAGACGAAACTGAGACACTTGTCCTTGGGGATTCTATCTTCCGACGCGAGGCGCTCGAATTTGTCCATAGGTGTAGAGCAAAGAGGCGGGTTATTTGCAAACCTGGTGCCACACTTGATGATATTAGAGGTGCCCTTGCGGAGGTTGAGGTTTCCAGCCGGGAGACTCATAATCTTTCATTTACTCATCAATGATCTTAAGAAGACAAGGTCGGGAGATTTGCTAGCCAAGTATAGACAGCTGATTTCTAACCTTGAAGCAAAAACAAATCGAGTGGCCATCACATTCATTTTACCTCGAATGAATGATGATGACGAGCTGTATTGTAAACTAACCTATACAAATCGATCCCTCGAGACTATTTGCAAGTCCGAAGGAGTATACTTTATCAACTTGTTTGATGACTTTCGAGAAAGGCCAGATCTTTTCCTTAGAGACGGCCTACACATTAACGATGTTGGAAATTCCCGACTTAACAGACTGCTAAACTCAAGCGCTTAGAAATACTATGCCCAAATATTAGGGGGCCAGCGTGCTTTAAACGAACCAGTTTTGGCCGCCGGGAACCCTACCTAGTCGCCGTGCTCGTAGCAAATTCCCCGACGGGAGCGAGGATCAATCAGACGCTTCATTAAGCGGAAACTGCAGGCACGGTAGATGCGTTACAAGGCTCACAAAAAGGCAACTACAGGGATGGTCGGATCCTGGTCGGCAGCTGCCATGTCGAGACCCTCTCAATGAAGAAGCTGAAGACCAAGACACGCACCGTCAAAAGATTCTTCTGTAACGCGCAGTCCTATGCCCCTAAGTTCGCCGAACAACGGGGACTGGCGAACCTTTACTCGTTGATGTCATTAGCGTAAACATAAACATGGCTCGATCTCCAAAGAAGAAGCCGAGTTTATCGTCGTTAATGGCATGGCCCAGTTTGTCCACGAAATGAACCAGGACCTACTCATGTCAACTGAGGAGCGCTTGGTAGGCAACATTCTAGTTGGCAACAAACTGGGAGGTGTTGACCTCAATCCAAATGAATTCACCATCAAAGGGCCGGTCCAGCTCCCCATTTTGCGCGAGCAGACTTCCAGGGGATGAGAGAACAACTAAGTGCGCTTAATTTGATCAAACAATTCAGGGAAGGTACGGTGTATGCTTGCTGCCGCATCCTCAATGAGAGAGTTCGCAAAGTCAGCGACCGATGTATACCCTTGAGGACAATTGATCCTGCTCAAAGAATTAGGTCCGCTTAGTGGAACGTCGAAGTTGCGAGGGCCTTGAATCGTCGCGATCAACAAAGTGCACAACAGAGGAGAGATATCACCGGAGAGTGTGCAGAACTACATCGACTGACGTGTAGAACAGCCACTAGGCTAGTCTGATCCTCTAAGCGAAGGAAAGAGAGAATTATTGTGGATAACGCTAAAGAGAGCCCTAAGGATTTCTATTGCTGCGCCAGCGAGCGTAGAATGGCTGGGGACTCAATTGGCCGATAATGGACGATGATGTTGCAAAGACGTCACCTGAAGGAATGGCCAGTGTCCCGAATAGAATATCTTGCTCAGTATTCACAGTTGAGGGCCCGGCCACGAATATGATGCTGTTTATGCTGGGGAAGTCACCCTCAACGACATTGTGATCACGAGAGAAGTTGTTGATCTACTTGATGGACTGAACATTTGCAAATACACTGGTCCAAATGGGCACCACCAAAGAGTTTTCAAGGAAACTCGAAAACAATTGGCGGATTCCCGTGCCCACATCTTTAATTTATCAATGACGAATAGCGAAATCCACGAAGACTGAGAGTTGTTAATGTCACAGCAATTTCCAACAAAGCTGACCGACAATCGCCCAGCAACTATCGACCAATCAGCTTGACGTCAATTGTGTGCAAAACCATCGAGTGATGAAACGAGAGATCATCTCGTCGATCATCAGAAAGACAACAGATTGAATCATGACACTCAACACGGCGTCCGCCGCAAGAGGAACTGTCTGACGAACCTGCGGGTCTTTTTTAGCGAGGTGATCAGCGTGTACGACCGCCGTAAGACAATGGATGTCATCAACCTAGACTTCCAAAAAGCCTCCGACAAAGTGCCGCACAGGAGATTGTTACACAAAGTCTCTGAGCTCGGCTCGGTAGCAAGCAAAGAGTCAGCATCGGCCAGGCATGTCCGAGTGGGCCCCTGTTACCTCTGGGGTGCCTCAGGGCTGCGTCCTGGGCTCTATCCTCTTCCTCATCTACGTAAACACTGATGTGGGGCTCCTGTTCAAGGTATCGAAATTGTCCGACGACACGAAGCTTTGCCATACAGCAACGAGACAGAGAGAGACAGAATTGAGTGAAAACTCATCCAATGGTCGGAAGGGCGGCAGATACCCTTCAATGTTGCAAATTGTAAAGTTATGAACATGGCGTGTCGCAATGCGAACTTCAACCACACGATGGAAGGAAACGATCTATCATCTGCTGACCAACAGAGAGACCTAGGCGTTCTTATCTCGAAAGATTTGAAATGGTATGAGCAGGTCGAAGAAAATTATATATTAGCTAACCGTTACCTTGGTTTCATCTATCGTAACATCCTCTGCAAAACGAAGGACATAGTATTGCCGTTTTACAAGTCCTTCGTCCGTCCTCACCTCCAGCATGCAATCCAAATGAGGTCTCTACACATGAGGGGTTACATGGAGAAACTGGAACGCATCCAGCCTCATAAGCCTCGCGCAACGAAGGCTGAGGAGCCAGTTCATTGAAACTTTCAAATACCTGAAGGGATTCAATAACGGGAGTCCTGTCGGTCTCTTCGACATTGACCACAATATTCGTACTCAAAACAACGGGGCGAAACTTGTGTTAAAACGTTTCACTACGGCTACAGCGCAATACTTTTCCCAGCTGCGATAGTTGGCTCTGAATCTGTGAATGCGTTCAAGAACGCGCTCGACAAATACTGTGATACGTGAATCGTTCAACGTGTAAGCGACACGGCTTTCCCAGGAGCTGTCGAGATTATAATTAAGGGGATGTAGGGAAGAAGCATGGCACAGAACTTTTCATAATACAAGTAATTATTACTTATAATTTTATTCGTAATATTAATCGTATTTTTGCTTGTAATAGTAATTGTTAATTCATACTGGTAATGTCATTGTAAGCAACAATGTAATCATTATTATTGCGAACCAACTCCAGCGACCGAAAAACTCCATATCGTATCGGAACAGCTTCTACAATTAACATAGCAAGTACAGACAGACTGATAATACTGCATCTCGGTACGACCATTCCTACCGGGATATAGCAGGTGAGAGTGGTTACGGCGACTAACATTTCTTCCTCCTTGGGAAGGAGGACGAAAAAATAAATGATAGCTAATAAATCGCGAGCCACATAGTAGTAGTTAGTTTAGCACCAAAACGCGGATTAGTGAAGGATTATAGATAGGGGTTAATTAGCGGGGGGTAGGACGCGATGCATGCAACCTTGACTCACCGAGCGTACGGGGTAAGCGTAGCGGGGGGCGGGCGGAAGGAACTGGTTTCACGCGGCCATCCGGATTGCTGTTATATTTACATAAGGTTATTAGCATTTTCA
>SDVV010035501.1:0-11053 GCA_016164225.1 Gammarus roeselii
CATAGAGACCGATAAACCGTTGAAAGTGCTTCACATGACTGTACCATTGGGACCGATATACTGTCAATGGTGCTCCCCACGATAGTATCATTGAAACCGATATTCTGTCAATGGTGGTCCACACGGCAGTACATTTAGGACCGATATACTGTCAATGGTGCTCCACACGACAGTGGCATTAAGACTAAAATCTGGTCAATGGAGCTCCACACGACAGTACAATTGAGTCCGATATATTGTCACTGGTGCTCCCCACGACAGTACTATTGAGATCGATATATTGTCAATGGTGCTCTACACGATAGTACCATTGAGACTGATATACTGTCAATGGTGCCCCACACGACAATACCATTGGGACCGATAAAATGTCAATGGTGCTCCACACGACAGTGTCATGGAGACCGATATGCTGTCAAAGATGCTCCACACGACAAAATCATTAAGACCAATATACTGTAAATAGTGCTCCACACGACAGTACCATAGAGACCGAAGAGCCGTCAAAAGTGCTTCACATCACAGTACCATTGAGACCGACATACTGTCAATGGTGCTCCCCACGATAGTATCATTGAAACCGATATACTGTCAATGGTGGTCCACACGGCAGTACTATTAGGACCGATATACTTTCAATGGTGCGCCACAAGACAGTGGCATTAAGACCGAAATCAGGTCAATGGAGCTCCACTCGACAGTACAATTGAGTCCGATATACTGTCACTGGTGCTTCTTACGACAGTACTCTTGAGATCGATATACTGTCAAGGTGCTCTACACGATAGTACCATTGACACCGATATACTGTCAATGGTGCTCCACACGACAGAACCATTGGGACCGATATACTGTCAATGATGCTCTACACGGCAGTACCATTGAAACTATTTTACTATCAATGATGCTCCATACGACAATAACATTGAGACCGATAAACTGTCATTGGTGCTCCACACGACAGTATCATTGAGACCGATATGCTGCCAATGATGCTCCACACGACAGTATCATTAGGACCGATATACTGTCAATGGTGCACCACACGGCAGTAACATTGATACCGATTCAATGTCAATGGTGCTCCACATAAGAGTACCATTGCGACCGATGTACTGTCAATGGTGCTGCACACGACAATACCATTGAGACCGATATACTGGCAATGGTCTTCCATCCAACAGTACCATTGGGACCGATATACTGTCAATGGTGCTCCACACGACAGTACCATTGTGACCGATATACTGTCAATGGGGCCACCTACGACAATACCATTGAGACCGATATATTGTCAAAGGTGCTCCACACGACAGTACTATTGAGACCGTTATACTGGAAATGGTGCTCCACACGACAGTATCAATGAGACCGATATACTGTCAATGGTGCTCCACTCGGCAGTACCATTGTGACCGATATACCGTCAATGGTGCTCAACACGACAGTATCATGATGACCGATATACTGTCAATGGTGCTTCACACGACAATTCCATTTAGACCGATATACTGTCAATGGTGCTCCACACGACAGTACTATGAAGACCCATATACTGTCACTGTTGCTTCACTCGGCAGTACCATTGAGACCGATATATTGTCAATGGTGCCTCACACGACAATACCATTGAGACTGATAAACTGTCAATTGCGCTTCACACGAAGGTACCATTGAGACCGATAGACAGTCAATGGTGCTCCACACGACAGTACCATTGAGACCGATGTACTGTCAATAGTGATCCACACAACAGTACCAATGGGACCGATATAGTGTCAATGGTGCTCTACATGACAATACCATTTAGACCGATATACTGTCACTGGTGCACCACACGGCAGTACCATTGAGACCGATATAGTGTCAATGGTGCTCCACATGACAATACCATTGAGACCAATGTGCTGTCAACGGTGCTCCATACGACAGTACCATTGACGCCGATATACTGTCAATGGTGCTCCTCACGACAGTACCATTGAGTTCGATGTACTGTCAATGATGTCTCACACGACAGTACCATTGAGACCAATGTACTGTCAATGGTGCTTCACACGACAGTACCATCGAGACCGATATACTGTCAATAGTGCTCTACACGACAGCACCAATGAGACCAATATACTGTCAATCTTGCCCCTACGACCGTAACATTTAGACCAGTATACTGTCACTGATGCTCCTCACGACAGTACCAATGAGACCGATATACTGTCAATGATGCTCCACACGACAGTGCTATGAAGACCCATATACTGTTAGTGGTGCTACACTCGGCAGTAACATTGAGACCGATATACTGCCAATGGTGCTCCACACGACAGTACCATTGAGACCGATATACTGTAAATAATACTCCACCCGAAAGTACCATTGAGACCGATGAACAGTCAAAAGTGCTTCACATGACAGTACCAATGAGATCGATATACTGTCAATGGTGCTCCACACGATAGTACCATTGAGTTCGATATACTGACAATGGTGTTCCACACGACAGTACTATGAAGACCCATATGCTGTCAATAGTGGTCCATACGACACTACAATTGACACCGATATACTGTCAATAGTGCTTCACACGACAGTACCATAGAGACCGATAAACCGTCGAAAGTGCTTTACATGACTGTACCATTGTGACCGATATACTGTCAGTGGTGCTCCCCACGATAGTATCATTGAAACCAATATTCTGTCAATGGTGGTCAACACGGCAGTACCATTAGGACCGATATACTGTAAATAGTGCTCCACACGACAGTGGCATTAAGACCAAAATCAGGTCAATGGAGCTCCAAACGACACTACAATTGAGTCCGATATACTGTCACTGGTGCTCCACACGACAGTACTATTGAGATCGATATACTGTCAATGGCGCTCTACACGATAGTACCATTGAGACTGATATACTGTCAATGGTGCCCCACACGACAATACCATTGGGACCGATTAAATGTCAATGGTGCTCCACACGACAGTATCATTGAGACCGATATGCTGTCAATGATGCTCCAAACCGACAGAATCATTAAGACCGATATACTGTCAATAGTGCTCCACACGACAGTACCATAGAGACCGATAAGCCGTCAAAAGTGCTTCACATGACAGTACCATTGAGACCGATATACTGTCAATGGTGCTCTCCACGATAGTATCATTGAAACCGAAATACTGTCAATACTGGTCCACACGGCAGTACCATTATTACCGATATACTGTCAATGGTGCGCCACAAGACAGTGGCATTAAGACCGAAATCAGGTCAATGGAGCTCCACTCGACAGTACAATTGAGTCCGATATACTGTCTCTGGTGCTCCTTACGACAGTACTCTTGAGATCGATATACTGTCAATGGTGCTCTACACGAAAGTACCATTGAGACTGATATAGTGTCAATGGTGCTCCACACGACAGAATCATTAAGACCGATATACTGTCAATCGTGCTCCTCACGACAGTACCATTGAGACCGATATACTGTCAATAATGCTCCACACGACAGTACCATTGAGACCGATGAACCGTCAAAAGCGCTCCACATGAACTTACCAATGAGACCGATATACTCTCAATGGTGCTTCACACGACAGTACCATTGAAACCGATATACTGTCAATGTTGCTCCATACGACAGTACCATTGAGACTGATATACTAACAGTGGTGCTCCACACGACAGTACCATTGAGACCGATATACTGACAATGGTGCTCCATACGACAGTACCAATTAGACCGATATACTGTCAGTGGTGCTCCACACGACAGTACCATTGAGACCGATATACTGTCAATGGTGCTCCTCACGACAATACCACTGATACCGATATACTCTCAATGATGATTCACACGACAGTACCATTGAGATCGATGTACTGTCAATGGTGCTGCACGCGAAACAACCATTGAATCCGATATACTGTCAATGGTGCACCACACGACACAATACTATAGAGACCGATATTCTGTCAATGGTGCTCCACTCGGCAGTACCATTGAGACCGATATACTGTCAATGGTGCTTCGCACGACCGTATCATTGAGACCGATATACTGTCGATTATGTTCCACAAACAGTATCATTGAGTCCGATGTACTGTCAATTGTGCCCCACACCCCAGTACCATTGAGACAGATATATTCTCAATGGTGCTTCACACGACAGTACCAATGAGACCGATATACTGTCAATGATGCTCCATTTAACAATACCATTGAGACCGATATACTGACAATGGTGCTCCACACGACAGTACCATGAAGACCCATATACTGTCAATAGTGCTCCACTCGGCAGTATCATTGAGACAGATATACTGTCAATGGTTCTCCACACGACAGTACCATGAAGACCCATATACTGTCAATAATGCTCCACACGATAGTACCATTGAGATCGATAAGCCGTCATAAGTGCTCCACATGACAATACTAATGAGATCGATATACTCTCAATGGTGCTCCCCACGACAGTACCATTGTGACCGATATCGTCTCAATGGTGCTCCACACGACAGTACCATTGAGACCGATATGCTGTCAGTGATGCTTCACACGACAGTACCATTGAGACCGATATACATGCAATGGTGTTCCACCCGACAGTACCATTGAGACCAATATACTGTCAATGGTGCTCCAAACGACAGTACCATTGAGACCGATATACTGACAATGATGCTCTACACGACCGTACTATGGAGCCATATATACTGTCAATTGTGCTCCACTCGGCAGTACCATTGAGACCGTTATACTGGAAATGGTGCTCCACACGACAGTATCTTTGAGACCGATATACTGTCAATCTAGCTTCCCACGACAGTATTATTGAGACCGATATACTCGCACTGGTGCTCCACACGGCAGTACCATTGAGGCCGAAATACTGTCAATGGTGCTCCACACGACAGTAGCATTGAGACAGAAATCAGGTCAATGGAGCTCCACACGACAGTACTATTCAGATAGATATACTGTCAATGGTGTTCTACACGATAGTACCATTGAGACTGATACACTGCGAATGGTGCCCTAAACGGCACTACCATTGAGACCGATATACTGTACATGGTATTCCACATGACAGTACCATTGGGACCGATATACTGTCAATAGTTCTTCACACGACAGTACCAATGAGACCGATATAGTTTCAATGGTTCTTCACACGACAGTACCATTGAGACCGGTATACTGTCAATGGTTCTCCACACGACAGTACCATTAAGACCGATATACTGTTCATGGTGCTCCACACGACAGTACCATTGAGACCGATTTACTGACAATAGTCACTGGACAGTATCATTGAGACCGATATACTGTCAATGGTGCTTCACACGACAGTACCATTGAGACCGATATACTGTCGATGGTGCTCCACACGACAGTACCATTGAGACCAATACACTGTCAATAATGCTCCACACGACAGTACCATTGAGACCGGTAACCGTGAAAAGTGCTCCACATGACAATACTAATGAGACCGATATACTCTCATTGGTGCTCCACACGACAGTACCATTGTGACCGATATACTGTCAATGGTGCTCCACACGACAGTATCATTGAGACCGATATACTGTCAGTGGTGCTCCACACGAAAGTACCATTGAGACCGATATACTGTCAATGATGCTCCACACAACAGTACCACTGATTCCGATATAATGTCAAAGATGTTACACACGACATTACCATTGAGACCGATGTACTGTCAATGGTGCTGCACACGGAACAACCATTGAAACCGATATACTGTCAATGGTGCTCCACACGACAATACTACGGAGACCGATATACTGTCGATGGTGCTCCACACGACAATACTATGGAAACCGATATTCTGTCAATGGTGCTCCACTCGGCAGTACCATTGAGACCGATTTACTGTCAATGGTGCTACACAGACAGTACAATTGAGTCCGAAATACTGTCAATATTGCTTCCCAAGACAGTACCATTGAGACCGAAATACTGTCAATAGTGCTCCACTCGGCAGTACCATTGAGACCGATTTACCGTCAATGGTGCTCCACAAGACAGTATTATTGAGACCGATATACTGTCAATGGTGCTGTTCACGACAGTAAAATTGAGACTGATATTCTGGCAATGGTGTTCCACCCGACAGTACCATAGAGACCGATAAACCGTCAAAAGTGCTTCACATGACAGTACCATTGAGACCGATTTACTGTCAATGGTGCTCCAAACGACAGTACCATTAATACCGTTATTCTGCCAATGGTGCTCCACACGACAGAACCATTGTGACCGATATACTGTCAATGATGCTCTACACGGCAGTACCATTGAAACTAATATACTGTCAATGGTGCTCCATACGATAGTACCATTGATACTGATAAACTGTCAATGGTGCTTCACACAACGGTATCATTGAGACCGATATGCTGCCAATGATGCTCTAAACGACAGTATCATTAGGACCGATATTTTGTCAATGGTGCTCCACACGGCAGTACCATTGATAATGATTTACTGTCAATGGTGCTCCACACGACAGTACCATTGAATCCGATGTACTATCAATTGTGCTCCACACGACAGTTTCATTGAGACCGATATACTGTCAATGGTGCTCTAAACGACAGTACCAATGAGACCGCTTTACTGTCAATCTTGGTTCCCACGACAGTAACATTGAGACCGATATACTGTCCCTGGTGCTCCACATGACAGTATTATTAAGACCGAAATACTGTCAATAGTGCTTCACACGACAGTACCATTGAGAACGAAATACGGTCACTGGAGCTCCACACGACAGTACCATTAAGACCGATATACTGTCACTGGTGCTCCACAAGTCAGTACCATTGAGACAGATTTACAGTCCATGGTGTTCCACACGACAGTACAATTGAGACCGATATACTGTAAATAGTGCTCCACACGTCAGTACCATTGAGACCGATATACTGACAATGGTGCTCCACACGACAGTACAATTGAGACCGATAAACTGCCAATGGTGCTCCACACGACAGTACCATTAGGACCGATATACTGTCATTAGTGCCCCACTCGGCAGTACCTTTGAGACCGATAAACTGTCGATCATGCTCCACACGATAGTTTCATTGAGACCGATATACTGACAATGGTGCTCCACTCGACAGTACAATTGAGACCGATAAACTGCCAATGGTGCTCCACTCGACAGTACCATTAGGACCGATATACTGTCATTGGTGTTCCACTCGGCAGTACCATTGATACCGATATACTGCCAATGGTGCTCCACACGACAGTATCATTGAGACCGATATACTTTCAATGGTGCTCCACGCGACAGTACTATGGAGACCCATATACTGTCAATGATGCTCCACTCGGCAGTACCATTGAGACCGATATACTGGCAATAGTGCTCCACACGACAGTACCATTAGGGCCGATATACTGTCATTGGAGCTCCACTCGGCAGTACCGTTGAGACCGATATACTGTAAATTTTACTCCACACGACAGTATCATTGAGACCGATATAATGTCAATGGTGCTTCACACGACAGTACCATTGAGACCGATTTACTGTCAATGGTGCTGCACACGACACAACCATTGAGACCGATATACTGTCAATGGTGCTCCACACGACGATACCATTGAGTCCGATGTACTGTCAATTGTGCTCCACACGACAGTACCATTGAGACCGATATACTGTCAATGGTGCTCCACACGACAGTATCATTGAGACCGATATTATGTCAATGGTGCTTTAAACGACAGTACCATTGAGACCGATATACTGTCAATGGTGCTGCACACGACACAAACATTGAGACCGATATACTGTCAATTGGGCTCCACACGACAGTACCATTGAGACCGATATACTGTCAATGGTGCCCCACACGACAATACAATTGAGACCGATCTACTGTCAATGGCGCTCCACACGACAGTACCATTGGGACTGATAGACAGTCAATGGTGCTCCACACGACAGTGCAATGAAGATCCATATACTGTCAAAGGTGCTCCACTCGGCTGTACCATTGAGAACTATATACTGTCAATGGTGCTCCACACAATAGTATCATTGAGACCGATATACTGCCAATGGTGCTTCACAGACAGTACCTGTGTGACCGATATTCTGTCAATGGTGCTCCACACGACAATACGATTGAGACCGATATACTGTCAATCTTGCTTCCCACGACAATAACATTGAGACCGATATACTGTCACTGGTGCTCCACACGACAGTACGATTGATGCCGAAATACTGTCATTGGTGCCCCACACGACAATAGTATTGTGACCAAAATCTGGTCAATGGAGCTCCACACGACAGTATCATTGAGACCGATATACTGTCAATTTTGCTTCACACGACAGTAGCATTGATACCGATTTACTGTCAATGGTGCTCGTCACGACAATACCATTGAGACCGATATACTGTCAATAGTGCTCCACACGACAGTACCATTGTGACCTATATACTGTCAACGGTGCCCAGCACGACAGTACCATTGAGACCGATATACTGTCAATGGTGCTCTACACGACAGTACCAATGAGACCGATATACTGTCAATCTTGCTTCCCACGACAATAACATTGAGACCGATATACTGTCACTGGTGCTCTACACGACAGTACCATAGCGACCGAAATACTGTCAATAGTGCTTCACACGACAGTATTATTGAGACCGAAATACGGTCAATGGAGCTCCACACGACATTACCATCAAGACCGATATACTGTCACTGGTGCTCCACAAGTCAGTACCATTGACACAGATATACTGTCCATTGTGTTCCACACGACAGTACCTTTGAGACCGATATACTGTAAATGGTGCTCCACACGACAGTACCATTGAGACCGATATATTGACAATGGTGCTCCACACGACAGTACATTCGGGACCGATAAACTGTCAATGTTGCTTCACACGACTGTACCATTGATACCGATTTACTGTCAATGGTGCTCCACACGACAGTACCATTGAGTCCGATGTACTGGAATTTGTGCTCAACACGACAGTACCATTGAAACCGATATACTGTCAATGGTGCTCTACACGACAGTTCCAATGACACTGATATACTGCCACTGGTGCTCCACACGTCAGTAAAATTAAGACAAATATAGTGTCCATGGTGCCCGACACGACAATACCATTGCGACCGATAAAATGTCAATGGTGCTCCACACGACAGTATCATTGAGACCGATATGCTGTCGATGATGCTCCACACGACAGAATCATTAAGACCGATATACTGTCAATGGTGCTCCACTCGGCAGTGCCATTGATATCGATTTACTCTCAATGGTGCTCCACACGACAGTATTATTGAGACCGATATACTGTCAAAGGTGCTGCACACGACAGTATCATTGAGACCGATATTCTGGATATGGTGTTCCACCCGTCAGTACCATAGAGACCGATAAACCGTCAAAAGTGCTTCACATGACAGTACCATTGAGACCGACATACTGCCAATTGTGCTCCAAACGACAGTACCATTAATACCGATATTTTGCCAATGGTGCTCCACACGACAGAACCATTGTGACCGATATACTGTCAATGATGCTCTACACGGCAGTACCATTGAAACTAATATACTGTCAATGGTGCTCCATACGACAAAACCATTGAGACCGATTAACTGTCAATGGTGCTTCACACGACGGTATCATTGAGACTGATATGCTGCCAATGATGCTTCACACGACAGTATCATTAGGACTGATATACTGTCAATGGTGCTTCACACGGCAGTGCCATTGATAATGATTTACTGTCAATGATGCTCCACACGACTGTACTATTGAGGCCGATATACTGTAAATGGTGCTGCGCACGACAGTACCACTGATACCGATATACTGGCAATGGTGTTCCACCCGACAGTACCATTGAGACCGATATACTGTCAATGCTGCTCTACACGATAGTACCATTGTGACCGATATACTGTCAATCTTGCTTCCCACGACAATAACATTGGGACCGATATACTGTCGCTGGTGCTCCACACGACTGTACGATTGAGGCCGAAATACTGTCATTGGTGCCCCACACGACAATAGTATTGTGACCAAAATCTGGTCAATGGAGCTCCACACGACAGTATCATTGAGACCGATATACTGTCAATTTTGCTTCACACGACAGTACCATTGATACCGATTTACTGTCAATGGTGCTCGTCACGACAATACCATTGAGACCGATATACTGTCAATAGTGCTCCACACGACAGTACCATTGAGACCTATATACTGTCAATGGGGCCCAGCACGACAGTACCACTGAGACCGATATACTGTCAATGGTGCTCTACACGACAGTACCAATGAGACCGATATACTGTCAATCTTGCTTCCCACGACACTAACATTGAGACCGATATACTGTCACTGGTGCTCCACACGACAGTACCATAGCGACCGAAATACTGTCAATAGTGCTTCACACGACAGTATTATTGAGACCGAAATACGGTCAATGGAGCTCCACACGACATTACCATTAAGACCGATATACTGTCACTGGTGCTCCACAAGTCAGTACCATTGAGACAGATATACTGTCCATGGTGTTCCACACGACAGTACCTTTGAGACCGATATACTGTAAATGGTGCTCCACACGACAGTACCATTGAGACCGATATATTGACAATGGTGCTCCAAACGACTGTACAATTGGGACCGATAAACTGTCAATGGTGCTTCACACGACTGTACCATTGATACCGATTTACTGTCAATGATGCTCTACACGGCAGTACCATTGAAACTAATATACTGTCAATGGTGCTCCAAACGACAATACCATTGAGACCGATAAACTGTCAATGGTGCTTCACACGACGGTATCATTGAGACCGATATGCTGCCAATGATGCTCCACACGACAGTATCATTATGACCGATATACTGTCAATGGTGCTCCACACGGCAGTACCATTGATAATGATTTACTGTCAATGATGCTCCACACGACAGTACTATTGAGACTGATATA